>JANHFR010001950.1:52284-63435 GCA_032468015.1 Mimophis mahfalensis | reverse complement strand
TGAGCCAGCATGGAAGAAGAAGAGTTCTGGGAGTTGAAGTCCATGAGTCATAGAAGAGCCAAGGTTCCCTACCCCTACTGTAAGGGCTCAGTTTTCTCACACGTCTTCACTCCCATGATACTTAAAACCACAACATTGATTGCTTTGTTAGAACTAAATACCATGTTTTTTGGAGTATAAGACAATCTAAAGTATCAGACACATGTAGCCTTTGGGAGGAAAACAAGAAAAAAATCTGCCTCTGCCTTCTAGCAATTTGCCTCCTTGCAGCAAACAGCAAACAGCCTGTTTCAGCTTTAGCATAGCCTGATTAGCACAAGCAGCTGATTGTTGGTTGGATCGGCCTCCCAACGACCAGCTGTTTCAGGCTGCAGGGATTGCCATTGCCTATTGCAACCACCATGGGCTCCATTTCCAGCCTCCACATCCTGTTTTCATCCTCTGCATGCCCCATTTTTGGCCTCCACACACCCCACATTTGGCCCATTCTGGGCATTGGGGATCAGAACAGGTGGAAAATGGGACATGCAGAGGCCAAAAATGGGGTGCACAGAGGCTGAAAGTGGGATATGGACACTGAAAATGGGGCACACAAAGGTGGCAATAGGCAATGCCAATCTCTACATCCTGAAACAGCTGATCATTGGGAGGCCGATCCAACCAACAAGCAGCTGCTTGTATTAATCAGGCTGTGCTGAAGCTGAAACAGGCTGTTTACTGTTAGGAGGTAAATTGCTGGGAGGCAGAAGCCAGACGGCAGATGGGCAGGGCTTCAGCAACATTCACTGTATAAGACGCACAAACATTTCCATCCACTTTGGGGAGTGGAAAAAGTGCATCTTATACAGTACTCTGAAAAACATGGTACGTAGTATTTTCAATTTTTAGGCAGAAACATTTTTTTCCACTTCTGGAACTAATTCTACAATGTGTCCATTTTGAAAATTTTAAGATTTTCTTCCCATTGCCATAAACTTTGCATGTAAAGATAGTTTTATTTCTGCTAGGTTTAAATCACAATAATTTTAGCTAATTTTGGATCTGGTATTGGTTTGTTAGTCCTGTGCTTTGTAGCATTTGAAATCTATGTTTGCACTAATAATTTGAACCATTATAAAATCAGCTACTTTTCAAAATTATGAAAGGAATGTGGGAATTCATTTTTTAGGGTACTAATCTATCTTGCTATATATCAGGCTATATCCTTTAAATTAGTTGGTTGGTTAGTTAGTTAGTCAGTCAGTCAGTCAGTCAGTCAGTCAGTCAGTTAGTTAGTTAGATGTCCCTGTGACTCACTGTTGATTCCTGGCAACTACCTGGACTCTATGGGATTTTTGACAAGATTTCAATAGTAGCTTGCCATTGCCTCCTTGATAAGACTGAGAGAGAGTGATGGGTGCAAGACTACACAGATGCTTCATGTCCTAGTTGGAATTAGAAGTCATGATTTCCTGGTATGTATGTTTGTCTTGCCCAGTGCCTAAAGACCTAAACCAAATTGCCTTTCTTCATAGTTTGTATACCCTGTAATAGACCATATGCAATGGGACAAGCTGATCTAATGTTGCTTATCTTGTTTTTGAGTACAGCAGCAGACAGTTGAGTAGATGAGTGAACAAGATCACAATATTTTTCATACCTCTACGTATATAATGATTGGGATCTGTTGCCTTTCAGTACCCCCAAAAAACTGAATACATGAGCTGGATATATTTAGATGCTGTTCACTTTCATTTTCTAATGCACATACTGTGATGTAATGGTTATTATCTTGTTAGCTAACATTTTGGTATTTCTCCTATACCTTCTGTTCTCTCTCCTCCCCCTTCTTTGGCATCTCATGCCAATAATGTTGGGAAATTGTTGAACTGTTTTCTGAATGCCATGATGAACTGGATGTAGATTTATAGATTTAGACTCTGACCTTCTCATCAGTAAGAAAATTACTGGGGCTAGCACCTATTCTAGAAGTTATTCTGCCTTTTTAGCTAAGGGCAGATGTTCTAGACCTTGTAAAAACCTTTTCATGCCTTTAAATTATAAGATTCTTGCACCCCATTCTAGAAAAGCACAACTGATTTCTTTAATCCATATTTTAATCACTTCCAAGTACATTTTCACCAGTCTATTTGTAGGGCTTTCTTAAAAGGTCTTTTGGAAACTAATCTAAATTGCAGCAGCGCAATTGTTTTATAGAATACACACTAAAGTCACACTTTAGAATATATATACAGACTGTAGTGATTACCAACTGATTTCTGAGCTTAGTAGATTTGCTATACAATATTTAGGGAGGGGGAATTTGTGGGCTTTCCATTATTGTTGCCCTATATTGCCAAGTAAATCTAGCCAAAAGACCCACTGGTGAGCAATACTGAAATTGGGGTCAGAAACGATCCATCTTTGACATAAACTTTTAAATAATTTGGCAACAGAATATCTGAGTAGCCTCTTCACATTTGGGTTTTGTTGTATTGGACTCTGGAGTGATCTTTACATTTGAGGTCAACTGATTTTCATTCCTTTTCTCCTTTGTTGCTAAGATTTTTGGGGAATTGGGTACAGCTAATTCTGTCCTACTAAAGTTTTGAATCAATACAGTAGAAAGTAATGTAAGACATTGTATAATAATTGTATTGGGTGTGGTTCTCTCTCCAGTTTTTTTTACTAGTTTGGGGCTTTGTTCTAGAATTATTCATGATGTAGACTCCAATATTTTTTCTAGGTTTGATTTGATTGCAAATGGAGGAGGATCACTAACTCTTCATTTTGAACGAGCCCCATTCATGAGTCAAGAAAGGACAGTGTGGCTACCATGGAATAGCTTCTATGCAATGGATACCCTCACTATGAAAACTGAAGAGAACTCTATTCCCAGCTGTGACTTAAGTGGTTTTATCAGACCTGATCCTGTTATAATTTCATCACCACTTTCCACCTTTTTCAGTGATGCCCCTGGTCGAAATTCGATTGTTCCAGAGACCCAGGTATCAAACATAGAAAAAAAAAGGTTACAAGTTTTTTATCATTATTTCCTAATAACAGTCCTATAACTATTATATTGATTTAATTCACATTTTATAAGCAGTTATCTCAGATATTTATATTGGCCTTTTTCATAAATATAAAACATAAATATAAAATATTTCTTTATAAATATAAAACAGAGATATGTATTCAGAGATAAAAGCAGAATGTATTGGTATATGGCTATGGTGTGTTTGGCAATATTTATTAATATTTACTTGGGTATATTCCTTGTCACAAACGCCTATACAAATTCAGTTGCATTTGTTCATTCTTTGAACTTGGAAAGGTACAGTTTGGGGAGAAATGCCTGCTTAGACATTTTTCATGAAAGTTACATTTATGTGCTAAGTTGGGAACCAAGCTTTTCAAAATCCAAGCCTTGAGCACATTAATAAAGTCAACAAAAGTATTACCCAGAAATTTCAAAGAGTCTTGAAGCATTTTAGTAGAATATATATCTTTGACTTGTTCATGACAAACCCTGAATCTCTAGCATCAGGTTCCTAATTCAGCACTTGCTTCTTCTAGATATAAATGTAGAAATTAATCATCAGAAATGTTCCTGTGTAAAAGAACAAATTTATTTAATGATGATGGATGTGTTTTGCTAAGCTTTTCTTGTTCATTCTGTATACCAAATTCTTCTGAAAACCTTAAACCTTATCCAGTTTCCTCTCTAGTTTATAAAATCCCATTGAGCAGGTCAAGACAGGCATAAGGCCAACAGGAAAGTTGCCTGTTGCCAAAATCACATAGAATAAGAGTTGATTCTAGAATTTAAAGAGCAGATACACAAGGTGTTGAACCCTCCTCCCCCAAATGGCTTTGCCTCCCCAGGCACCTTCTCCTCAGCCAAGATGCAATACTAGAGTAAACTTCTAGGAAAGCTATGGGGAAGAGCTATGGGAAGAGGTAAGGAGTAAGCATAGGGAGAGTTCAGTCCCTCTCACCTATATGTCTCTTTTAATCTAAACAAAAACCTGACACATATCCCATCTCCATTCTTGCTCTGCATGAAATTGTCACAGATTCAAGTTTCAGCAAGCATCCTACTTGGCATGTTTGCAAAAACATCATACATGCAGCTGAAGCATGTGGCATACCCAGGTGATAAGGGGGCGTTCCATCATCTTCATTGCTACTGTTATTCTGCTTTTCCCACCCCTTCCCCTTAGGCATCCTTGCTACTTTAAGATGATTGTCAGCAGTGGTTGTAATTTCATAGCATTACAGCTTCATGGGGCCTTCTTGCATAAAACTAGCAATCAGATCTGTGATTCTTACTGATGCTTTTGCCAACAGTGGGGATTTTAAAAGAAGCAGTAACAGTGGCCAAAATTTTACTAATCCAGAAGTCCTATCCTCAGTCTTACCAAGACAAGCTAAAATTTCCTAGTGTATTTTACTTTAACCTACAAGTACAACCCATGAGATGAACCAAATAAATCTCTTCCATACCACACTCATTTAATATGAACTCTCTTTCCTTACTTAGGTTCTTCATGAAGAAATTGAGATTCCAGGTGCCAACATAAAGCTCTGCTATCTGAGTTCCCGTACTGCTGGATACAGATCCTTGCTTAAAATCACCATGACACAATCTCTTGTGCCTCTGAACTTAATTAAGGTTCATCTCATGGTAGCAGTGGAAGGGCATCTTTTCCAAAAGTCATTCCAAGCCTCTCCCAATTTGGCATATACTTTCATTTGGGATAAAACAGATGCCTATGGCCAGAAAGTTTACGGGCTCTCGGATGCTGTAGGTATGATCACTAGATTCAAATCATGTAACTTTTAAGTGGCTTTCAACAACTGCTCTTAAATTTTAAGAAAAATCTGTGATCTGTACTGACAACAGAAAATACCTATACACAGCTTCCATTATTCCATAGCAGCAGTAGCAGCAATTTTTCCAGCTGCTATTTATTTTGTTTATTGAATAGACAGTATTTATAACTTTCTCAATCCCAAAGTAAAATAGACATTATACAAATAATTTAAACAAACATTTTAAAAAAACAATGTTACAGTAAAAGTACTCTAATCCAAATACATGTGATAGATGCCCTCAGTCAAAATAGCTAGTATTGAAGGGTCATTGAAATAACACATGTATTATTTGTTTATAGTATTTAACAGATATTGCATGTAACCTTGACTTCTACCTGGCAGTACTCAGTATAACACCTATGGGCACCAATGTGCCTGCTATTATTTTGCTTTACAAACATTAATCTTCCTGTTATCTGACTCTCTCTCTCTCTCTGTGTGTGTGTGTGTGTGTGTGTGTGTGTGTGTGTGTGTCTGTGTGTGTCTGTGTGTGTCTGTGTGTGTGTCTGTGTGCATGTTCAATCATGTATCTTTCTCAGAGACTGCCTTTAGGTCATGCAATTCCCTTTGTGCCTAAGGGAGGACTAGAACTCATGAACTCCTGGTTTTTAGCTTAATACACACAGGGAGAGACAGACAGAGAGATAGAGACAGAAAGAGGAAAGAAGGTGTGAGAAATAAAAAACAAGACTACAAAATGAAAAACTTCTTTCTAACTTCATTTTTCAGGAATTTCTCTGGGCCACAAATTGGTTCCACATAAAAATTTCATTAAATATGATGGCTGAACAAATAATTTATTGAGAGAAAAAAATCTATCCAATTATTTAACCTAACTGGTAAAAAGGAAGAAGAATAGATTGAATAATATGATGCATCTGTTGTTGAAGTTAGAAAGAGTGGCAGGGAACATTCTCTTCTAGTCTGATTGGTTAAGTTACTCATCACAATCATTCTGTGAACTGAAATACTTCCCATGTCAGATTTAAAAAAAAAAATGGTCTATGAAATGTTTTCATAATTTAAAATGGGACTCTAGTCCAGTAAGATGGTGGACTCCTCCTACATCAGTATTAAATCTGAAAACATAGGAATCAGTACCTTCTTTAATGATATCCACATTTTTTTTCTTTTCCTTTTATATCCCAAGAAAAGTAGACAGGTTTTGTGTGTGCGTTGATAGGAGATACTAAGAAAATTGAAGGGGCAGGAATATGTTTCTACAATGCTTTGCTCTTGCATTTTTAGTTTTTAATTGAATCTAGATACAAGGTATCATCACAAAACTTTTTATACAAAATAGAAATTTGAATAATGTACCAGAGCCATGGGTGAAGTTGGCCGTGAACATATTGCCATCATGAGATGTGACTTCTGGAATGAAACATTTATTAGCATTCCCAGTACCGTTTTTCCAGTAATTTGTTCACCTTACTGACAAATATTACATATTAAGGGCTAAGACTGTAAACAGTCAATTGTTTAGGCAATAAAAGCCTGATTTAGAGAGTTTTCCCAAGCTTTTCAGAGACAAGAAAAATCATCCAAATGACATTTTTATATAATTGATCATTTCTCACAGGAAGCTCAAATCATTCTTTTATGTTTCTATGGGGTAAAAGATAAGGGAGTTTCACCACCACTAACTGAATTTATGAAATGGTAATCTATCTATATCTTTAAGGGATTTTAGAGAAACTTGAGCATCCTTCAGGAAATGATCAAAGAATCTCTTCAGACCGGTTGCTTACTTTTAACTGTAGTCTCAGTGGACATATCATTGGTGCATGCATAGTGTATGTATATACAAGATGATAAGGGGAGATCCTCAAAGCAGATAAGACTTTTATAAGATAGGATATGATGCTTTACAACTTCAAGATCAGATGCAGAGGTGTTCTTCAGGCACTTTACCAGCACAGCCCTATCTATATCTATACTTTGAAGCCAAATCCTAGCTTGTGTTAAACAGATTTTGTTACTAATTGGGCATCTAGGACATAGTTCATTGGAGACTCACATATCTATACCAAAGAACTTGGCATATGTAATTATCCCACTTCTTCTGGTATACAATAAGGGGATCTCAGAGAAAACTATTGAATTTTGTTGAAATACAAGTGCCCTTCCTAGCTAAATGATACATTGCATTCTGATTTCTTAAGTCTTCTTTTTGATCCATTCCCTATCCCAACTAACTGATGAAGTATATTTCTAGGAACCAGATTCATGAAATGTATGTATGGCTGTTTACTTATTTAATGTATATACTGCCTTAATCCAATTGGACTCTAGGTCCAATAAAATGTAGTATCATTGCTAGTAAAAGATTACAGTAACACAAGATATATAATAAACCTACCGTATTTTTCGGACCATAAGACGTACCTGACCATAAAGCGCACCCAGCTTTTAGAGCAGGAAAACAAGAAAAAATATTCTGAACAAATAGTACCGGTATACTAAAATATTTAGCTCCGTCATTCTGAGAGTACTTGCCCCTGCTCATGCGTGCGGTGGACAGCACCCTCATTTCCCGCCCTACTTTTTTGGTGGGAAAAGTGAGTCTTATGGTCCAAAATTTATGGTACTTTCTATATCAGTAGGTCTTGTCCAGAATCATTCTGGATGTCGCTTTGGAAAAGCCAGTTCCTTACAGATTTCCAGAAGGCCAGAGGAGTAGTGACCATTAGGTCATTCCTATTGCATTTCCTGGCAGGCCAGGACCTTAAGCAAAACAAGCTGTCTGGTTTTGGCAAAAATTATCAGGGGAAGATATACCCCCAAGCCATTAAGGATCTTGAAGTGGTAAACAGCACCTGAATTGCATTTGAAAACATGCTGGCAGTCTTACAAAGTAACATTAGAGCTGAATGTTAAACCTACAGATTGGGATAAAAAGTTGAGAGGATGCTTTCCTGGGAACAGCTTTTACCTGCTCCTCTGGCAGGACTCCCAGACTGCAGTCCTAACCTCTTTAGGGAAGCACACTGTCAGTGCAAATTACATGGGATGTAGTGTTGGAATGGGTAGGTTTCTGAATTAGAACTATCAATCTTGCCAGACTTAGAAGTACGAGTAAGTATCATCAGTATAGTGATGTTATCTTACTATGAAATAGCAGATGTCGTCTCTGGAGGAAGCTTGAATGTGACCCCATATCCATATCTACTCATACTTACTTCTTGTTTTTCAACAGCATTGTTTGATGTGTTCCTTCACCTACTTGATTTTCTAAACATCTTCAGAAAATCAAGTTGCTCCCTCCTTTCCAAGCTTGTTCTTTGGACAGAATTTCACAAATATGGCCTCATATCTGGCCATCTGTGGAACAGAGTTCTTCACAACATCTAGACACTTCTGGTACATAACTGCCACAGGATTTCCCCTATCCTGGCATCAGGACAGATGAAAGCAACAAAACCCCATTTGATAAATTTCAGTAAGGGAATCCTCCGCTTCCAGCAAGCTGCTCTCTGAGACTATATTCATGGGAAACAAATCTTGAATTCAAAGTATTGTGCCTGAGTTTAGCTTGCTTATCAGACCACTTGTCTGGTTCTTGATATGGGCACAACTTTGCAATATTGACTTCCTCTGGACCGCCTAACTTGCCATACTTCCTCATTTCTATCATTATTGCCATCCTGCCTCCATGTCCACCCCCTTATCAACCTGTCCCACAGCTCCCAATCGTTCCAGTTGTCACATACCAAGTTCTCCACCATGAGCTGTTCCCCTTCACTTGTCCATTCCCCTTAGCAGGTCAGATGGAGGTAAGGTATCCTCTCTGGTCCTCTCATTCCAGGGATGAACCTTCCTTTTCAGTTTTCTAACATTCACACAGATAAACAATAGTTCTAATTACTTTTTCTTTTCTCCTTCATTGCTGTTCATTTTTCCACTATCTCTGCTACTACCATATAAAGGAAAACAGCTCCTTGGGCCATTTTAAATAGTCAGTTTCATTAGGCCTCCTACACAGGCAGCTATCTGACAAAAAACCAGGCTGTCTGGTAGAGTGACTATCTCCTCCCACTCCACCCTCCACTCTCCACCTTATAACTTCTGCTCTATTTTCTATCCCTCCTTCATTCATTCTGATTTTAACTGTGGTTCTTTATTTTTTTAATTGAGTTTTCTCTGATCTTTATCTCCTTCACTGTCTACCTAGTGACTCAAATATATGTAAAAGCTGTTTCAGCCATTTTACCAGAATACCTTCATCTCCTCTGCTCCTTGGAGGCCTGGCTGAGCAATTTTGGGATAGTAAACCTTACCACCTCTGGTGGGCCCTCTTTGTCTTTGGACACAGCATTATTAGCCCTCTGAGCAATAACTTGCCCAGCCTTCCAGTCTGCCATACTGCCCAAGTCACCCAGGGCTGGAGGTGGAGATAAATCTGGAACTTCCTGGTACTAATTCAATACTTTATTCAAAGTAATGCCCAATATATATCATGCTAATCCATGTGCCAAGACATTACCTGTTGCTTTCTGCAGTATGTAATAATATGTGGAAACTTTATGAGAATCAGGACACCTTACAGTTAATAATAAATAGGCTGTCTTCAAATTGTAACAAGAAAGCCATAAACAATATAGTTTAACATTTTCCGAGATCTCCATCTGATAACTCTATAGAAAATGGGGTAACATGTTAATGCATTTTTAATATATTTCCAGAGTTTTATTCTGTACTTTTTCCATGAACACAAAAGTACAGTATTGAATTTAGATATGTATTTTCAGTACTGGAAGCTGCCAGGTAATTAAAAATAGAATCTGGGCTGTCATCATCACTCCCCTCCTTCCTTTATTAAATCAATCATTTCCTGCAACTTTAAAGCTCTGTACAGCTCTTATGAATATACGTCAAGTTAAATTTCAGGGTCAAATGAAGTCAAATATCTAAATTTAATAATGTAGAATAAAATAAAAATACCTTGGGAACTGTACTTCATGGTAGATAGCAAGTCATTCACATACAATGGTTATTAATATAAAATATCTCTATATATATTTCAGTGTCTGTGGGCTTTGAGTATGAGACCTGTCCCAGTCTGATTTTATGGGAGAAAAGGACTGCTCTACTGCAAGGCTTTGAACTTGACCCTTCAAATCTAGGTGGTTGGTCCTTGGATAAGCATCATGTACTTAATGTAAAAAGTGGTAAGTTTATTGATATTCATTTGGGGGGCAGAGTTGTAAGTTTTACACTGGGTGGGAATCTCTTCGCTAAAGATGTTGGTGAACAACTCTCAGAAGCTTAGTCAACAAAACTAATGTTGCAGGATACAAAGAATTGTACCTTAGCAAAATCTGAAAGAACAGTTTCCCAATCTGTTCCATTCCCATAGGTGTGCTTGAAATACTAAGAAATGCTTATGCTAATATCTGATGGATACTAAAAAATAAGAAGGACCTGAAGGGCCAAACATATTTTAATATTTAAAATGTGTGAAGAAACATTGTGGCTTTAGTGTTATTCTAAAAAGCATTGTTTATGTTGAGACATTAGCAACATGCACACAGCTTGCTTAATCTTATAGTACTAAATTAATTAATTTTGTGCACAAATCCACAATTCCTTCTGTGGATTTTTACAATGCATTGAACTGTTAGTGAGCCATGTGGATTTAGGCTGTATAACAGACTAAGGTTCAAAAATGAAACTAAACTTAAAATTAACCAAGGTTAGCATGTTATGTGAATGTAGTTGCAAGGTGTTTGCTGGTCTAATTAACTGTGTTAAGTGAACACAGCTATTGTATAAAGCCAGGAATGGGTCCTTGCATCCCTTGTATCCATTTCTGATCCAAACTGACCAAAACTTGGTGTCAGTTTTCTCTAGGTTTGAGGTGGAAGACAAAGAAATAATGACTACAAATCTACACAAGCAAAGATTTATGGGAAGGACTTCCTTGACTTTTATTTCAGTCATTCATGCATAAATATGAGTTTGGATATAGGAATTGCTAAGGACATGCACATTATTTAAGTATTAAGAATCTCAGATAAATGGCAATTTTTGTATGTTAGTTAATTAACACACACACACAAGTACACGTTATAACAATGAAACCAGTTGAGAAAAGGATATTTGAAAGGTAGATCTAAGGCATCATTGAAACTCTATCAGCAGAGGGTATATTTCTATACAGTGGACCCTCGACTTACGAAATTAATCCGTTCCTAATGCACATTCGGAACGCGAAAAATTCGTAAGCCGAAAAATTTTTTCCCATAGGAATGCATTGGAAATGAATTAATTCGTTTCCAATGCATTCCA
>JANHFR010001950.1:32786-47662 GCA_032468015.1 Mimophis mahfalensis | reverse complement strand
AGTAGTAGTAGTAGTAGTAGTAGTAGTAGTAGTAGTAATAATAATAATAATAATAATAATAATAATAATAATAATATTGCAGCTGTAGATAATTTCTTCTCCTCTTGAGTTACTTTGTGACTAAATTATCTGTATTGCATTACATAGCTGACTTGATGTATTGAATGGTTTCTTTTATTGAAAAAAAAGTATGTAATTTTGTGGCAAGTATGACCATCATATGCAAAAATAGGTATTATTTATTTTAATCACCCTTTCTCTGTGCACAAAATTCCACATTTTGCCTAAACATTTATCACAGATGTTTTCCATTATAAAAATTAATATTACTGCAAATTTCTATGCATTCTAAATAAATGCAAAAATAGTACACTTAAAATAATAAGATAAGAAATAACAAAGTGTTCCAAACCCATACAAAAATATAAGCAAAATTATAATTTAATCTATTTTCTCAGTAAACAAAAGCTATTCTTGTAGTGTGCATCATTTTCTCAAATTTTCATTTAGACCAAGCATTCAGAATGACATAATCTGAAACTCACCGGGGCACCAAATTGAATTACATTCCTGCTATAAGCTTGAATTGAATTATCTGTGCCAAATCGAGATGGAGCTATTTCCTTTTAATTTTTCAAATATGACAGTTTTGAGGAAATAAAAGGACAAGAGAGAGGGAGAGAGAGAGAGAGAAAGATTTTGACATGTGACATTTACAGATGCAAAATATAATTATAGGAAATATTAACAGATAATAGTCTTATAAATGGCTCTCAGTCCTACCAGTTAAATGGGATATCCATGTTCAGAGGGGAAGTCTTGCAAGATGAATGTAAGTTTCTGTGAGAAGACTGGAGGAATTTGGTAGCTGAACATTGTGAGAAACTGGAGGCTAAATAAGAATTACCTTCAATTACGATCCAATAAATGATTCATTCAAATTATGTTCCAGTACAATAATGACTTAGCTTGCAAAGTTTGTGAAATATCACAAAAAGCAGAGGATACCCAGTAGTCCTACACACATTCGCTTTAAAGATGAATGATCCAACACATTGTAAAAGGAAGTTGATTTATTCAGGAAAGTTGTATTAATGCTGGTCTTTCATATCCATACATTTATATTTGTTGATTATTCAAATGGGATTGATTAAAAGAAAAGAAGGATCATATTTATACCCTAAAATATGGTAAGGGGATAATATTCAGATATCTTTATCCCAGTCCCCTTTGTGAATGCCTAGATTGTATTTATAATTTTGTTAATTATAAACTAATTAGAGCTCTAGAATAATAAAATGATTTCTAGGAATCATAATAGCTTCTGTGGGATCCAGCAAACCTCCCATCAGGCTATCTTACTTAGGCACTAAACTAGGAAAGATTATGGAAAGAACATACTTTGGTTTCAATATAGCATTTAGGAGATCTCCCAGAATATTTTGGTTGGCAGAATTGTAAAATGTGGATCAAGTGCTTGTACTTTTACATGAATCAGCAGTCGATTAAGCAGCCATATTCAATGAATGTTCATTAACATGTATGCGTTAGCATGGATAGACACTTCCTTGCCCCCGAGGAACTTGTAGTAGACTTTGTCCTGGATTAGGGCAACAAAATTGCAAATAAAGTGAAGTTAGAAATTGTAGGCTGCAAGACAGACGGTAAAATGAAGATTTAAAAGGGTCTCTAAACCATGTCAAAATTAGGTTAAATTCACTTGAGATAAATATAATCAAGATGGGATAAACAGGTTTGGGAACTATGGATATAAAAATTATGTGTATCTTAACATATCTCAAACTGAATAAAAATGGCAGTCAGTGCTGCTTCAGTGTTTAGTAATAATTCTATATTCAGTTTTAGTCTAAATCACATTTAGAGTACTGCACCCTATTTCATCTACTGCATTGTAAGTTAAGAAGAGTATGAAAAACTTTAAAGGGACAGAAGGGACTATTGTATTCTTACAATAAAAATCTTAACGGTCCGTCCCAGCAGATATGGGGACAGCAACACTTCCTACATGGCTTCATGCCTGAATAAGCCGAGATTAATGTCGGGAACAGGTTCTTTTTTCCGTCTTGTAGAATAAGACAATATGCAATGTTTGCTACATGGTCTCTTCTTCAGCTAACTGTTCTCTCTTTCTCCTCCCCTCCCCCCTTGTTTCTTTTCTGTTTTCTTTCTGTAAAGAAATAAAGAATTTAAACATAGGTAAGCCAAGTTTGCAATCCTATTATCATTTGCTATAGCTTGCTTGCTCTATTTTGTTTGCTTTTTTGTGTTGTGCTTTTTTGTGTAATGTTCTGTTTTTAATACATCAGGTATAGCAATATTAATGTGCTAATTTTGTGGTAGAAATACGGTAAGCACTAGTAGTTATACAAATGCAGTAAAAAGCAACCAAAAAATTCTCTAATGGAATGAGAATATAATGAACTCCGAGTCAACTTCAATATGACCATTTTTTTTGTATAGTGTCTAATTCGCTTAAATGGTTGAGGAAAACTTGAGCAGTGACTCTTGTAAATGTTGAAAAGGATTAGAAAACCACTAATGGACTAGAAATGGGTCAAAAACTCATTTCCAATTCATTAAAGGATTTTTTTTTTCTACAGATTTGCTCTCCCATTCCATCTCACCCTTTAACTCAATATTATTAGGGTACTTTGAACAGATTATATCCAATCACCAACCTCATTAGTTATTTTGAAGTGAGTTTAAATTCCTTTGCAAAAGGTTTCATTTCTTTTGCTGTTCACTTTTTGGATGCATGACTTTGCTCATCCACCCTGCACCTTTGGACATTGTCCTAGAAGTACCTGAAAAACTATAAAAGACAATCAGGCATTTACTTGCTAGTATGTTTTGCAACTGCTAGAGCTGCCCATTCTCAAAAGATACATTTTCAGAAAAGGTTTTAACATTTGAATAACTAGGGCATAACATAAAAACATCAAAATCTCATAGATCCAACCTGATACTGCAAATATAATTTCATTCTGGGTACATTATAAGTCTCTTGGTGTACTTGCTAAACTCAAATGTGTTGTCCTTAGTCTAACAAAAATTAGCATTTGCGAAATTGAGCTGCTGAAATAAAAATGGAAGATTCTATGTTAAATGATGTTTGTGCTTGTACACAAGGCAGTTGATGCCCCAATCCAATACATCTGTGTTACTAATAAACTCACTTAGTGTTACACAATACTAGAAACCTTACATTACCGTAGTCAATTTAAGGTACCCACATTATTAAAAGAAAGCCAAGGCAGTGCAATTAAAAGATTTGCCTGTTTTTTATGTGTATTACATGGAAACCATACAGAATGCACATTGAAAATGGGCAGAGTTTTGATTGCATTATTGTGGGTGTCATCTTGACTTATTTTTTCATACCTATTTTTTAATGACAAAATCAGCAAAAGATGTTATTTTTTGCATTTTTACAACTTTATGCACAAGGGTATCATCCAATCTGAGTATCATCAAACCCCAGTTTGCAACGATGCCTAATGTAATTGGCCAGAACATCTCTTATTGTGGAGCTGGCTTTATTTATCTCTTTCTGCTCCCTCAAGAAATCTACTTAACAAGAAATAACTTAATTTTCTGTCTTTGTTCTGCTGTCTTTTAAAAACTCTCTTGGCTTTTAAAGGAGTTTGCCCTGTGTCACCTAGGGCTGGCATCTGCAGAGATCTTATTTAAAATACTCATTCCATCTGCCTGCTAGCCCAGGGATGTTTGTGCAGGAGTATCTCCATTTAGTCCAGTTGTCTATTTGAATAGCTGAAGTTGACATTTCCAAATTTGCAGGTGGTTCACTTGCTCCACACCTTGAACACCTGTCAAAATAGATTTATTAGAAAAAGCCTCTAATATCTCAAGACACTCAATGACCCTATGAAATAAGGCAGAAAGATTTCAGCAAAACAATAGCTTAGCTTTGTGTCAGATCTGAGGGACTTGTTATTGCCACATAGAGAATTAACACTGCAGGCTTCCCTAAATAATGTTTTAGGATTGATTTGTTATGAAAGCAAAAAAGAAAAGATTTGCCACAAAATAAAAACTATTGTGTGCTTGGCAGAAATGTATGAATTTACAGGACAGCTCGAGATTACAGAATGCTAAACTTACAACAGGAACGAGGCAATCATGCTTTCTGGAAACCTTAGAGACTAATTAGTCCATACTGTATACAATGCCTTCTGGAAGATGAAAATATTATGAAAGCCTTCTCTGCAGTAATGCTGTGCCTCTAAAAAAGAATATTTGTAGATCAGCATTGAAATGTGGGCTCCTTGATGCTCTCTGAGCTTGGTTGTTTTCTTGTGGAGGTTTCATTACCCAAACTATGCAAGAAAACAACCAAACTCAGAGAGCACCAAGGAGCCCACAGTGCTATACCTCCTTGAACTTGGGGGTGGTGGGTGATAGCTAAAGCTTGATTGCAGTACCAGTGCTGAACACAAAATTATGAGACATAAGGAACACATGGAAAGAAAACCATAAAGCATTTGATGTGAAATTGTCTATATTGTATAGGTTTTACTTACTGAATAGATTCCCTGTGCTTTATGAACTATTGTAAGGTCACTATATCCTCCACTGAACAGCATCCAAAAAAGTCCCTAGGGCTGCTATGTGCATTCCTTATTGAACACAGAGGCATCCTTACCCTTTTAATGAGTCCCTATTCTTTATACAAATTGAATAGACACTATGGCTGAGATAAAATATAAACCAAAGTTCTCCAGGTCATAACTTCAAGTTACCTACCTTGAAATAATTATAAAGTGGAAAGTATTAATGAACATATACAAAGCTCTTTTCTTTTGTGATGAAAAACTATTTGTGATGCTGGACTAAAGCTTCTATCTTGAAGGGTGTAGGCAAGACCCACCCAATGAACTGATTGAAGAGCAAGTAGGAATGTAAGCAGCCTAAACACATATAACTGGTTTTGGCAGTTATACATTCACCTACAGGTCTTGCCTGTAATGTAGGCAACATTCAAAAATCATACAAGATCACACATTATCATGACAGGAATGAGCAGAGATTGTACCTTATCAATTACAGGTAGTCCTCAACTTATAACAGTAGTTGGAACTAGGATTTCTATTGCTAAGCAATGAGTTCATGAGACATAACCCCATCCTTTAACAAGGGCAATCCCTACCTTGATGATTGCCATTGTTAACTGAATTCCATAGCTGTTAGGTGAAGCAGCATACTGCTGGCTTCCCACAACCAAAGTCCATGAGGAAGTTGCAAGACTCAGGCCAACAGCCAATGGCTACTATCAGGAGAAGCAAGGGGGTACAAAGTGATAGAGGAGATGGACAGGGAGAGTGTAAGTGGGCACAAAGGTGTGCATCAGAGGCATGGTGAGGGTCAGGGAAGGTGCATGAGGGGATACAAGGACACAATGGGGTACATGAGAAGCATGACATGAGTTGATAAAGGGGTACTGGGTAGTGTAGAAAAAGTGGTACTGGTTGGTGTGAAGAGATGTGCAAGAGACATGCACAGGAAGTGTGTAGGCTGGGTGCACGGGTATGTGAGTGGTTGCACAGCATGAATACAATTGGGCTAAGGAATAGTATGTGTGTGGGAGAAATTTACCTCAGTGACTTGGTATCTTCCCTAAAGGACAACAAAAATTGCAAATGATGATCATGTGATCATGTGGCATTACATCTGTTGCCAAACTCCCAAATGGTGATCACATGAATGTGTGTGGGGGGGGGGTTCCTAGGATGGCCAGAACTCCAAGGAGCATTCAGTGTTCTTGTAACTTTAAATGTCATAGGTCAAGGACTACCTGTATACATCTCACTGGGAGACAACATCAAAGGCTGCTTTGGCTTAACCACCACTTCATACTGTCAAAATACACAAAATATGAATATGTGGCTGATTTTAGCAATTTTTCTAACCCACCTGCCTTGTTTCAAACAAGCAGTAACTAAGACAAAACAAAGCGGAAATTATTTCACTATGCATTTTTATATTGTGAGAAAATTGTTTTCTGGGCAATCAGTAATAATAGCAAAGTCATTCCCACACACTTTAAATGCATGTTTCTCAAAGGGAAATGTGAAGCACTTCAAAGCTTAGGCTTTGAAGAGAAAACCTTCGAAGAGGGAACCTGTTTAGAACATCTTGATTTTATTTTAATAACAAAGACTGTTTTGCCCTACTTCAGCTTTAACCTTGAAAGTGACTAATCTTATGACATTTGTTACTATTCTGGAATACTAAATGGAGGTGTTATACTTCTAATCATCCCAGACTGCCCACCACTCTATAAAAACTCTTTCTGAAAAAAACCCCCTCTTTTTATTAAGAGAAAAGGATATGTGCAATTAAAAATTATGAGTCTAACATATCTTTTATAGAGCATCAGAGCAGATTAAACTATTCTTTATTATTTGGCATTTATTGGGATAAAGATTTTACAAGCCAGTACAGATGCTGTAAAAAAAATTTTTAAAAAAATAACAGCCCTCTGTCAAAAGCAATTTAAAATTCAGGTCTCATAAATTTTTGCGTTTGTGGTTACATTATTTCTCAAAGCATTGTTCCAAAACAAAACAGTTATGCTCTGTATAATAAATGGATTCTCATGGATGGAAAAAAGGAAATCCATAAATGGAAAATCATGAGAATCATGTTTCCAGTGCCCTTGTTACTGAGATGTAAATCAGTTTATTCCCATTTTGGAGATGTAGGGGAAGTAGAATGATGTAATGCTCAAAGAAAGATTGATTAAAAGCCAAGGTGGATTTGTCTTGTAATTGACAGGAACTTCTTAGTGAGCTAAGCTGTTAAGAACTGAATCTAACATTTACACTCCAAAATTACCTCAGAAGTAAATTTCACTGAGTTCATATTACTCAGATATTGGTGTACTCAGTCTCATATTGCTGTAAACAGGACTATAGAAATAGTTTGAGATAAAACATGCCACCAACATTCCCCTAAGTAAAATAAAGCTAGCGGGTTATGTAAAAGCCCCCACCAACTTTATTTACCACTTTCCCATCTGCCCATCATCCAAGGAATTCAAAGTGATAAGTAATGAATGCCATTATTGTCCCTCAGATTTGCACAATCACAGTCCTGCAATTGGAGAGGCTGTGAGTGAAGACATTTCTTCAGGCTGTCATGTCAGTTTAGAGTAGAAGTTTTCTCACATCCAAACTTAAACTCTACCCATTCTAGCCACATGGAAAGGAAGCATGAATTGGGGCTGCTAGACCTCATGGTGTGTTATGAAACCAGTACAAGTACAGAGCTAGCAGATGCTTGACCTAGCATGCCACGCTCACTTAACTGGGTTAACTTTTGTAAGACTTAACATGTTAGGTGAAGTCAGTTAATTGGGCTGGTATATTGTGTGAATGCAGAAATAGGTCAAGCATGTTATATGACGGCAGATTTTTTTGTGTCTATTGGATTGCTTTTAAACCAGTGGTTCTCAACCTGTGGGTTGGGGCCCCTTTGGGGGGTCGAACAACCCTTTCACAGGGGTCGCCGAAGACCATCAGAAAACACATATTTCAATACAAATACAGGTTTATGTGAAAATAATTTTATGGTTGGGGGTCACCACAACATGAGGAACTGTATTAAAGGGTCCCGGCATTAGAAAGGTTGAGAACTACTGTTTTAGACAGAATGATGGCAAATTCTGAAACTGATTAATATGTGTCTGCTCAATGATCTCTCTGCACACCAGACCTTCTAAAGCTATCATTTTTATCTATCTCTCTCTCTCTTTTTCCTCAAGTAACAATCCTGCCCACAAGTACTACCTAGCCGTGGATCCTGTTTCAGGCTCTCTTTATGTTTCGGATACCAACAGTCGTCGTATTTACAAGGTCAAAAGCCTTACTGGTGCAAAAGACCTGGCTGGCAATTCGGAAGTGGTTGCAGGGACAGGGGAGCAGTGCCTGCCTTTTGATGAGGCCAGATGTGGTGATGGAGGGAAAGCAGTAGATGCAACATTAATGAGCCCTCGAGGTAAGGGGCATCACAGGCAGCACCTGCTGTTGTGTAGCAAATGGCTGGTTTCGGTAGGAGAACCCAGAAATAAAACATTTATTCAAGACGTTGTTTATTGGCCCTAGGACTGCAGTCCTTTGAAATTAATAAAAATATTAGAAGGACTGTAAAGAAACACTCAATAAAATAAAGTATAAATGGCCATGTATAAAGTCTAACTTCCCAAAAAAATTTTATTTTATTTTATTTCTATTTATATGCTGCTCTTCTCCAGAGACTCAGGGCAGCTTACAATGCAGTTATAGCAAATTGAATGAATAAACAATTTATTATATTGAAAATGACGTTATGGTGAGCTTTCCTTAATTGTTCAAACTAAATTTCGTTCCTAGTTCCAAACACATCCTTGGATGTTGCAGGCCAAGAATCTTTTTGGATCATTGAGTGTATTAGTCATTTCAAAACCATACTGTGTCTTAGATGCTCTCACAAAACAATCATTTACCAAAGCAAAAGTTGCTTCTTCTCTGTTATTTCCTATTTATCTTCCCCCAATCTCAGTCAGGTAAGCATATTTTCAAGCAAAATGTTGAGCTACAGAAACCTACCATGTTCATTGTTTAATAATACCCACAGAGTTTACACAGAGCCCAGTGGCATTCTTGGAAATAAAAGTAATGCTGGAAAATTTTGTTTTTCTTTGCAGATGTCATTTCCTTGTAATTATTTTTAATAAAAATCTAATAAAGAAAATAAAGAAAAAAGAGAAAAGCAATAGATAAAATTGGTTGTCACAGGGAGCTTGGTGAACACCAAGGAAAATAAAAATACTCAGATACTAGGCAACATTACTAAGCGTTTGCTCAGAATATCACTTTTTGTTGCAGAGTAGCAACAGTATATGACATCAGAATTTAAAAGATAAAGAGGTGCAGAAAAAGGGGATAATATAACTTATTTGGACTGAATGCCTGGACTCAATTAGTGACAGATAAGTTTTAGAAGTTTGAAGATCTTTTTTCTTCAAATGCATGTGTGTAACTTAACATAAATATAATTTACTTAACAATTTTGAAAGTCGTCCCTTTATAACATTTGTCAATGCCTTCTGTGTAAAACTGACTATGCAAGCACACATTTCTGAGATAAAAATCTGAAAAAGTGCCTTTCGTACAGGGAACAATGCTAGGAAATCTGAAGAACTTTAGAGTGGCATAGGCAGTGAGATCTTCTGAACTTTTTATGAAGGCTTTATTCCTAGGTTATCAAATTATGTTTTATTTAAATATAGTCTCTATTGTGAAAAAAAGAGAAAAGAATGAATAACTTTTTTTAAAATACAAGGAAAAAGAAAACAAGTCATATTGTATTAGGATTAGAATGGGAATGAATTTATAGAAATTTTTAAAAAAATATTATGGACTTTAATGGGGAATACTGTTTTAATTGACAAAACTGAATTTGAAAGCACAAAACATCAAAAGGATAAATTCTCAGGGGAATGGTCGATATATAATGATAGATGAAGATATTTGCAATATAACCTAATCTTATTTTTGCTTTTGTTTCATGTTGGCAGGTATTGCAGTGGATAAATATGGCCTTATGTATTTTGTTGACGCAACAATGATCAGGAAAGTTGATCAGAATGGTATCATATCAACTCTGCTTGGCTCTAATGACCTAACTGCTGTTCGGCCACTGAGCTGTGATTCCAGCATGGATGTCACCCAGGTAGAATGTTATTTGCTTCTGATAATAAAACAGATGGATAAATGTCTTGTGGTTTTCTCCAAGATACACCAGAAGTTTCAGCTTGCTGGGAGAAAAAGTTATTGCTGATTATACAACATATAACATTTAACATAATTAGCAACACAAAAAAGCCAAGCCTTCTTTTCAGAAGCTTCTATATATCTACAACAGAAATATAGAACTGTGATATAGTAATGTAGTTTAATTAGCTTTGCTTATCCTTTATCTGGAAAGGGGGCAATTAATCCTTTATATAAGCATCCAGAGAGCTGACTGCATGTAGGTTTAATGCATACTGAAAAGAATATTGTCAAAGGCAATTCCATACAGCTTTGATCCTTGACTAACTCCATTAAAACTGGCCAATTAATTGCTGTTCTACACAAACCTTTGTGCATCCAAAGTTTTTAAAGCAATAGTAATGTGTTGCTTATTCTATAGGTGCGACTGGAATGGCCAACTGATCTGGCTGTCAACCCAATGGATAACTCACTGTATGTTTTGGAGAATAATGTCATTTTGCGAATCACTGAGAACCATCAAGTTAGCATCATTGCTGGTCGTCCAATGCACTGTCAGGTTCCTGGGATAGACTACTCTCTTAGTAAATTGGCCATTCATTCTGCTTTGGAGTCAGCCAGTGCCATTGCCATCTCACACGCTGGTATTCTTTACATCAGTGAGACAGATGAGAAAAAAATCAACCGCCTTCGTCAGGTCACCACAAATGGCGAAATTTGCCTTCTGGCTGGGGCAGCTTCAGACTGTGACTGTAAAAATGATGTCAACTGTAATTGTTATGCCGGGGATGATGCTTATGCAACTGATGCCATCTTAAACACTCCATCTTCCTTAGCTGTGGCACCAGATGGTACGATTTATATAGCAGATCTTGGAAACATACGTATCAGAGCAGTCAGCAAAAATAAACCAGTCCTCAATTCTTTCAACCAATATGAAATCGCTTCACCAAAAGAACAAGAGCTGTACATCTTCAACATTGATGGCATCCATCAATATACTCTCAGTCTTGTCACAGGGGAATATCTACATAATTTCACCTATAGTGCTGATAATGATGTGACTGAATTGGTTGATAACAACGGCAACTCTCTGAAAATTAGGCGGGATACAAATGGAGCTGCACGCCATTTTTTAATGCCTGACAATCAAATTGTGACTCTTGCTGTCAGCACCAATGGTGGTCTTAAAGCAGTGTCAACCCAGACCTTGGAACTTGGACTAATGACCTATCATGGAAGCAGTGGTCTCCTGGCAACAAAAAGTGATGAAACGGGATGGACAACCTTTTATGAGTAAGGCTGTTTTAGAATAACCTATAGTGCGTATTCATTGTCTATGTGAGTAATCATCTGTCTTCATAAGGAATAAGATAGTAAGGATTGTTTTCATGCAGGATGGCTCAAATAAAATAGGTCTGAGCATGTTGAGTGGTCTCCAGAGGGAGCCCGAGCAATCACTTCTGCATGCAGGCTCTTGTTTATTCTTATTGTTCACTATGGGTTTTCATATAGCTTGAATTGTTTTATGCAAAAATAAAATTCAACAGAGTCACAGCCAGAGCCAATGAATGGATAAAACATTGGTAAAAGGACATTCAACCAGTGCTCTGGTTCAGTCATGGAAAAAAATAATATCATTATAGTTCATTTACAGCATTTTTATCTATGTTAAGAATGCAGTAATGTGTCTTAAAAAAAATAATGCATATAGACCAATTTGATGTAATAGTTAGGACACCAGGCCATAAACCAGGAGACTGTGAATTCTAGTCCTCCCTTAGGCATGAAAGCCATCTGAGTGAGCTTGGGTCAATCAGTCTTTCTCAACTCAAGTCACCTGTAATAAAAGTAGAATAACATTTTTTTAAAAAGAGATGCCACATAGTCTTTACTATTGAGCCCACAGGAAAAAAAAAAACTTTGAAGTAATTCTAAAGATATTGCTTGGTAAAAGTGGGTGTAATTTTGAAATGACTAAATAATTTATTGGTGTCCAGTACTAGTAGGACAAAACTTTGTTAACCTTGTCAGAGGATATTTATTTGCTCTATTTATACTGCCTAATAAACTATGGCTACACCCCAGTAATCTTCCTCCCCACAGGGATATCAATATTACAGTTACTTTTGGAATTCAGGTAACGAATTTTGCCCTTCAAATGTCTGGATACTGGGATCATATTCTATACACGCAGATAAAGCATTGGTAAAATTTACTTATTGTTTGTTTCCACAAGTAGTGAGGAAATCACATCCTAAAAATATATGTTTTTTTAAATCTATGTGACACACTATTTTCAGAGAGTCCAAAAATTGCACTTACTTCTGGAATTAGATTAGAAACAAAATGCTTTTCTATATAATTGCAACAGATGTGTTGTGCATTTTAAAAAAAAATAACCTATGCAAGCAAAGCAGTTTTTTTTAATTGGCATTCTGCAAATACTGATGATACAAAAATAATTTTCAAAAAGAGCATTTCATAGATAGAAATGGATAAAATATTAACATACACATCTAAGCTAGCTTTTTATCTTTCACATAAAGTTTGCACTCAAAAATGAAATAACTACTTATAAGAAAGCATGCAAACTTTGTATGCTAAGAATCAAGCTACATTACTTATTTGACTCTATTGCTGAAAGTTCAGTCCCACTGTCCAAAGTGGAATATTTTTTGAAGAACAGATTTACTATAGATGAATATTTGCACGTTAGGAATGTTAGAGGTGATTGGATTGTTTGGTCGTGTATCTGTGATAAAACAGGGCATAAGTCTGCTCCATTCAAATGTGAAGTATTTATTAAAGAGAAATAAAACAATAAAACAAGAAACCTTAACTAGGCTAACTAACTATGCTCCACTTATGCAGGTAAGAGATAGCAGTACAGGCTAGACAGAGAAGGCTAGAGGGTTTTTATTCTGTAGGAGGAGCTTGTGCTCCAGCTATATGTTATTGGTGGAGATGGTCAGATGACCTTCAGACTCAGCAATCATGGCCAACAATATTCTGACAAGAAAATTGCCAACAGCAATGGAAATTTAGGACACTGCCTCAGATCTACTCACAAGAAGCTTGCTGTTGCACATGAGCATTTGTACATTTGGTTCCTCACAATGTTTCAGTCTCAATCTAATGCTAAATTACTAAATTTTGGGGGAGGTGGGAAATCATCAGTTTCTTCTTCCCTCCATTCCTTAGGGTACAGTCACAGTAAGATTAAAACCTTCAGATTCTTAGTTTATCATTAGGTCAGTTTACAATTACATTTGAATCAAACCAAAAACTATCTAATTTAAATAAGCCAAGATTTTTTAAATAAATCAGTGGTGTTTTGTTTTGTTTTGTTTTGTTTACTTTTGACCTATTGCTTTCAAAAAATGATTTAAACTAACTACAGGTTCAGATGTCACTGAAATGCAGTCAATGTAACTCAGGAGAAAGAAGGGAGAACTGAGAGGAGAACTGTGTAGAGTTAGTTTAACAATTATGATCGTAATTATAGTTGTTTTAATGAGACTAAAACAATCTATGTACATGGTAACAATTACATGAGGAACGTGCATCTAAGGGCCTTTCTCTGTTGCTGGGTTATCTACCCATACTTGACCAGCAGCTATACTGCTCAATGACTGAAATAAAGATGTGATTTGACAACTGGTACAATGCTGTTACATCCAACTCTTTACTTCAAGAGTGTCAAAACTCAACGCTTGTGGGACAGATCCAGCCTGCAGGATGCTCAGATCTGGCCCAGAGGGCCACCCTGGAAACAGTGAAGGGCCTGCAGTGCCTCTGCTAGCGAAAATGGAGCTCTCCCAAGCTCAGTTTTTTCTGACAGAGGGTTTCAGGAGGCTGTCCCAGCCAAACATGGAGCTCGGAAGCCCGTTTTCACTGGCAGAGCTCTCAGGACACGATACATGCCCCTGACACAAGTGACATCAATCTGTCCATGCCCCCCTGATGCAGCCCTCAATGAAATCGAGTTTGACACCCCTGCTTTACTTAGACAACAGCTGAATGGCAGCTAATGAGGTTCAGAGGTGTGTACATCAGCCAAGAAGGACAGATCTCACCTGTTACTAGACACCTGCTTTCAATCACACCATATGAAGCAAAATGGAAGTGATTATGTAAACCTCGTGGCTGCTCTTAAGTGCAGTGATATTAGGTTAAAGAAGGAAACAGATGTCCCTCTCACTCATGAACCAGATATGAAATGGACATGAGGCAAAAAAAATTTGCTACGATGTTTGTACTGTTTGGTACAACTGGGTTCAAATAGGCAGACTCAGGATATGACAATTAC
The DNA here is from genome assembly GCA_032468015.1 of Mimophis mahfalensis. Lineage (NCBI taxonomy): Eukaryota > Metazoa > Chordata > Lepidosauria > Squamata > Mimophis > Mimophis mahfalensis. The sequence goes on along the minus strand of JANHFR010001950.1, from coordinate 33,556 downwards.
GTTTTTCAGAAGAAATTCCTGTTTCAAATATGTCCCATGAACATATATTTTTTTCCTAACTTCAGCCAAAGTCATACTTTTTGATGAACCAAAAGAAGTGTTCCTTTTGTTTGGACTATTAATGGCTTCTTGGTTTTTGTTTTTTTTTAAATGTATGATTCTCACACCAAACAAATGTAATTCGGGAGCATAAATAATCATATGTCTGGTTTTTCTGATTGAAAAATACTATTTTCTAAGGCACTATTTGTTTTTTGTTATTTTGATGAAATTTGTCACTGAAGAAGTTCAGCAGTGCCATCTGCAGGCCAGTTTGTAAAATGATAGTAAACAGATGCAGACTTTTCTTAAATCTTACTGGTAAAGTTGCAATACAACTTCCAAGAGTAGTAAATGGGTTACTACATCCCATTAGTCCTGGTTTGCAAGATTAGCTTACAATGTATTTATAACATTCATCAGCCAGTATAGCATGAAGTACGGTTTTGAACAGTAAAGGAGAAGAAAGAAGAATGAATAGATTAGATCTTTGTTTTAGCTTTTATTTGGATATTTTTTTTAGCTTCATTCGTTTAGGCATACAGATATTCAGTTCCTCAGCTATCAGATTATTTTATTTTATTTTATTTTATTTTATTTTAGTATGTATGTATGTATGTATGTATGTATGTATGTATGTATGTATATGCAAGTCTTGGTGTATTTGGGTCTTTTCCCATGTAAGGTTGAGGTTATCTTGGCGACGTTTCGATGAGGTCACACTCATCATC
>JANHFR010001950.1:11192-23851 GCA_032468015.1 Mimophis mahfalensis | reverse complement strand
AGAGCTTATGCACCAAAGACAAATCCCTTGTGCTTCCAATCACACTTGGCCAATAAAAAATTCTATTCTATTCTGTTCTGTTCTGTTCTGTTCTATTCTATTCTATTCTATTCTATTCTATTCTATTCAGAAACAGCTCAAATTTTCAAAGAATAGGTTTCTCACATACGTATTTCTCTCTGTCCTATTCCATGGTTATTGTAAAAAAATCTTGCTAAATCAGGTCAATCTACAATACATACAAAAAACATCAGATATTTATTATACAAATTGGGCAAAGTTCTCCATCCCAATTCATGAATATTAAACATCGCTCCTTGGAAAATGTATTTTTCCTATGGCTTTGTAAAAAACTTTAATCAGTTCACAGCGAAAAGATTTTCAACAAGAAAATCCTATGCACCTCATTTCATAACCTCAGTGTACTGAATCCTGAACTACATTTGTTATGTACATATTTAAAGGTTCTATTATCCCTTTGCAAGTTTACTTGTCTGGTTTGCATCTTCAGTTACAATCTCTGTTATTCCCTTATTGATTTGTTTTGAACTGATTCCTTAAAATAGTTAGAAAGTTATTATTTCCTGTGATAGTTGTTCAACAGTCCTGAAGAGGTATGAATACAAAACCCTTTACACCCAAAGCTGCATGTGATTTGCATTATTTACCATTTAAGATAGTCTTTTAATTATTATTAATTCAGATAGAAGGACTGAAACCCATGTAATCTGGGCACATGCTGCCAAGATGAGGTAGAATAAAGGTTTTTTTGTGTGTGTAAAAAGAAAATCTTCTTATTAGCCCTGTTGAGCAAAAATGATGAGAATTTAAATTCATTATGTGAAGTTAACAAATTAAGAAGGATAAATAGTTGATGCTATTACAATATGCATCAAAGGACCCTATTTGCTTATTTGCTTTCTTCAGAGCAAGCTATAATTATAGGGAGCTGATTTCATCCAATTTGCTACTGCTAGTAAAGTCTTCCATCTGCAAACTCTGCATGCAAAATTGGATGCTGTCTTCAGTAAAACAATACTTCAGGAATGTCAGCCTGGCAATTTTTCATATATGTGCCTTTACAAAAATCAGGGAAAGGGCAACTACCTAAAAGAACACTTGAGTTGTTTGTCTTTGTGGTCATACAAAGGTCATCCTTCTAAAGGTGTCTTCCATTGTGGGGCTGTGCACTATAATTGTTTAGGATAACCCATTCTGTTTTCTGGAATCTCTATTCTTAAAAATCCCCAAAGCATGGTTGGTACAGACATAGAAACCATATGACAGATAAATAATGACCCAAAAAAAAATCACTTGTATTCTGTTTCTTCTTTGTATTAATTCTTGCCTAGGCCCATTAAAGAGCCCATTTTTCTGGCAATGCTTACTCAAGAGACATTTGCCAAGAGAAGCATCTTAGTCATTCTGTTTGGAGGTAATTAAATTTCTCAACTTAAGAAGAGAAGTTTAAATGTAATCACTGGAAGAGTTCTGCAAAGAAGATAATGGAAACCTTAAAGAAAATTATTCAATGCTGCCTATGCAGTGTGACACTCTTAACTAAACTAAAATGAAAATAATTTTGTGGAGTATTGTTTTAAAATATAAAATAGTGTCATTAAAAATAAATATTGCCATGGGACAATAACCTCCTCGCAAACCAGGGACTATTTTCCAAGGTTATGGTTTTTTATTTCTCTCCAGCAGCTGATTAATTAGATAGATATTTTCTTTATTTCAAAATGATAGTGGTTCTTCGGTGGCAGCTGCTCACTCTGCTGTCTACTGTCTTGCGGGAGAGATTCCTTTTTACTATTCTGAAAACTGGATCAGCCAGTCAAGAATATAACAATCATAAATATCAAGTTTTATTTTTGCAACTTCTGCCAGTCAATAAAAAGCCAGATGTCAGGCTGGCTAGTAATGTTTCTTTAAGGCAGAATGAAAAGTGACACTCATACAAAAGATTGAGTCTGGCAGCTCATTCTGTGTGAGCATCATGCCTTAAGTACTGAAACCTAATCTATAACTGAGCTATATATCTGTTAAGGGAGCACTGAAGGCAGTATAGAACGAATAGAGATGAAACACTCTTTTTTCCAAAAAAGCTGCAGCCACTTTTGATATTTTCAGGTTGAATAGATTTCTTGCTGACCCAACACTTCAATTAAAACATTTGCCGCCAACTTTCTCTCAAATTATATATGTATTCCCAAATGCTAGAGAGCTTTGCAAAATGATAATTATAATAATCAATTGATACTTTATTTGCCACTAAGGAGCAAACAGAAAATATAATTCTAATCATCTGAAATATGCCTTCGGACTTCAAATATTTCATAGTATTTCTCTCTAAATAAATCAATAATATTGTAAATATCCGCCTTACCTAAACACAAACAGTAATTGTACGAAGATGTCATTTGACGGCTTTAGAAGGATCATGAAAAAAACTGCTAGTTAGGTAAAACAATTATTTGTATGACTTATGGAATATTTATTTTCTTCCCAATGACTGATCCAGATCAAGTGCGAAACAGCTATCAGCTCTGCAGTAATGGCACCCTGCGAGTGATGTATGCAAATGGGATGAGTATTAGCTTCCACAGTGAACCACATGTGCTAGCTGGAACTGTGACCCCGGCAATAGGACGATGCAATATTTCACTGCCAATGGAAAATGGCTTAAATTCAATAGAGTGGCGCCTCAGAAAGGAACAAATTAAAGGAAAAGTTACAGTGTTCGGAAGAAAGCTCAGGGTAAGTCCTGTAGTGTTCGGAAGAAAGCTCAGGGTAAGTGTTCAGAAGAAAGCTCAGGGTAAGTCCTGTAACCAATTTGTTTCTCAAATTATTGTTTCCAAGCACAGCCTTCAACTTTTTCAAAATCTGAAAGCATGTCAGATATTATTCATTCAGGAAACCAGATGACCTCTCAGAAACATTAGACTATGAATAAGCAGATCCAGACCTTCCGCTACAGAGGATTCATGATCACAGGAAGAATTTTGGACCACATGTATACCTGGGGGAGAAGACAGAATATTTATGCTTCCTGCTCTTATCTCAAACATCACCTTACAAAATATTCCTTTGTTTCCCATTTGTCCTAATGGATTATAGTAATAGAATTGAACCTGGCTGGAAAAGATCTTACTGAAAAGATCTTACATAGGATGGGCCAGTGGCTCACCTGCCCTTGGAGTCCTGGGAATGGTTATTATAAGTAGTAAAAATAAATAACATAAATCATTCTTTAAATGCAGTTGTGGAACTCCTTCATTCCCCAGCATGGGAAGGATATGCTTTGAGAAATTCTGAAGAAATAGGCTTATACAGATGCATGTAAAGCATTCTTGTGCTGTTTGCAGATATACTGACTTCCAAAGCACTTTCATAATTGTGAAATGATACAATATCAGTAAAACTAAAACCAGTGTAACAAAGGAAGACATCTATCAGTCAAATCTCTACAGAAGTTGAGTTTTAAAAAGTGTTCATTCTAAGACTTTAACCTAAAATACATGCAGACTCCAAATCAACTTTTGCTTGCATCTGACAGTCTTGCTGTCTTCATAGGAGACAGCCAATAAAAGTGTTGCATCTTTGGTCAACTAGTGTAGCAATTCCTATCTGCATGTTCACTATTTGGATACTCATTTTACCTTTCCTTATTAGCTAATTACAGTTTTCAGTATGTGAGCTCTTCCTTAATGGTTGGGCTGTGAAACAACAGTCAAAGAAACAGTGTGTTACTTGACAAGTGATCCATATTGGTTGAATGAACCAGATATTGGTTCAATTAGCAATATAAGTCCACAGGATTTATATTGGTACAATGTTATATTGCAGGGGTGTCAAACTCGATTTCATTGAGGGCTACATCAGGGTTGTATTTGGCTTTGGGGGGCCAGGGTGGGCATGGCCAGCTCAACGTCACACATGTTGGGGGCACTTCTGGTGGCCCAAGTGCTCTGCCTGTGAAAATGGGCTCTGTTTCTGGCTGCGGCAGCTTCCTGAAACCCTCTGCCAGCAAAAACGGAGGGCTGCCTGTGGCCCTTGTGTGCTCCATTTTTGCTGGCAGAAGCACCGCAGGCCAGTCCTTTGCTGTTTCCAGGAGGCCCCATGGGCCAGATCTAAGCACTGCACAGGCTGGATCCAGCCCCTGGGCCTTTAGTTTGACACCCCTGTTATAGAGTATCAGAGTTGTGACTTTATGATTTGCCTTTGGTTGATCTGAATTCCCAAAGAAAAGGAATTGGGCAAAGAAAATGATTTAGTTGTGGTATATGATAATGGAGTAACCAAGATCTAAAGTGAAGGCATGACTTTGAAAGTTAGTTAGTTAGTTAGTTTGTTTGTTTGTTTATTGGAACTTCTATGCTGCCCTCTCTCCCAAAGGACTCAGGGTGGCTCACAACACTAATAACACATAATACAAAAGTTAAAAAACAATTAGATAAATATCCCAATAATGATAAAGATGTACAGATCAATAAAAACCCTTCCCCTCCACTTAGTCCAGGTCAGCCAGTTGGAAAAGCCATATTTCAGGTTGCGGCGGAAGGACCAGAGGTCAGGGGAGTAGATTCCAGGGGAGTAGATTCCAAAGGGCAGGTGCGCCCACAGAGAAGGCTCTCCCCCTGGGGGTTGCCAGCCAACATTGTCTGGCTGACGGCACCCTGAGGAGGCCCTCACTGTGGGAACGTACTGGCCGATGGGAAGCTGTTGCTGGCAGCAGATGTTCCCGCAAGTACCCCGGACCTAAGCCATGCAGGGCTTTATAGGTAATCACCAGCACCAGCATTTTATGACCTTGACACATTTGTTAAGTGAATCATTGCAGTTGTTAACTTAGTAACATGATTTCTAAGTCAATCCTTGCTTTCCCATTGACTTTGCTTATCAGAAGGTTGGGAAAAGGGTCACATAACCCCAGGACACTGAAACCATGCTAAATATGAGGCAATTGCCAAGTGTGTAGATTTTGATCACGTGACCATGGGAATGCTGCAACAGTGTGGAAAAACGGTCATAAGTCATTTTTTTCAATGCTGTAGTAACTTTGAATGGTCAGTAAATGAACTGTTGTTAGCTGAGGACTACTTGTACAATACGATAGGTGCTCTTTCAAATATCCAGGCCCTATGCTGGGTAGGATTCTATAGGTAATAATCAGCACCTTGAACTGTACCCAAAAGTATACTGGCAATCACTGTGGTTTGCGAAGCAGTGGGATCAAATGGCCTACCAAAGCAAGCAAATCAATCAAAATGGAACTGGAAGGGATCTTTGAGTTCTTCTCGTCTGACTTCCTGCTGAAGCAGGACATCCTGTACAATTTCAGACAAATGATTGTCCAGTCTCTTCTTAAAACTCCCACAACTCCTGACAGCAAACTGTTTCCCTGGCTAATTGTCCTCACTGTTAAGAAATTTTTCCTTAATTCCAGGTTGCTTCTGTCCTTGATTAGTTTCCATCCATTGTTTCTTGTCCTGTCCACTGGTGCTTTGGAAGATAAGTTGACCCTCTCCTCTTTGTGGCAACCTCTCAAATACTGGAATGCTATCATGTCCCCCCACTCCCCCACCCCAAGTCCTTCTTTTCTCTAGACTAGCCAAACCCAAATCCTGCAACCGTTCTTCATGTTTTTGTTTCCAGGCCTTTAATCAACTTATTTGCTCTTTTTTGCACTTTTTACAAAGTCTCAACATATTTTTTGTAATGTAATGACCAAAGCTAGATGCAGTATTCCAGGTATGGTCTTACTAAGGCTTAGTACTTAAGTGCTACTAATACATGATTTTGATTCTATGGCTCTGTTTATACATCCAAAGATTTTATTAGCTTTTTTGGCTGCTGCCACAACTGCTGGCTCATATTTAAGTGATTCTCTACTAGGACTCCAAGATCCCTCTCACAGTTACTGTTTTTGAGCCAGGTTTCACCTAATCTGTACTGGTACTTTTGGTGTTTCTTGCCTAGGTGTAAAACCTTGCTTTTCTCCGCATTAAATTTCATTTTGTTGGGTAGGGCCCATTGTTCAAGACTGTCAAGATCTTTTTGGATCCTGAGCTTGTCTTCTGGAGTGTTGGTTATTCCTACCAGCTTAGAGTCATCTGCAAATTTGATAAGTATTCTATTCCCTCATCTAAATCATTTATGAAGATATTGAAGAGTACTGGGTCTACTACTGCCCATTCTGTTACATTCTGGACCAATTAAAGTTTCTGAGTGATCTTCAAAGGCAACCCTAATGTAATGCAATAGTTAAGGTATGACATAATGAGGTTAAATTTGGAGGTCTGCCCAGTCCAGGAAGGGATAGAATGGCACATGAAATAGAGCTGTGAAAAAGCCTTCTATGCATGTTCAGTCATGGCTAAATTGAATATAATTCTTATAGTTTGTAGAAGTACAAGTGAAACTATGATGACATTTGGGATTCAATCATAAATGTCTTCATTTCAACCATATAACTGATTGGTGTAAAATGCTGCACTTGAGAAGCTAATTATTAATAGAAGCCACTTTATTCTGGGGGTTTTTCTCATGCATGAAATCAGCTATTTTCAAATAACAAGTGAAAGCCTTAAATAAATGTCTATAGTCCTGGCACAAAGTAGTAAAATCTTAATAGAGTCACTTGCAGTAATTAGCAAAGTTAAATGTCTTACAGCTTATTTCTTCCCAGGCTTAAGGTTTCCAATTTTTTTCTTTCTTTTCTTTCTTTCTTCTTCTTTTTCTTTCTTTTTTCTTTTTTTCCCTATGCACATGTAAAACCAACTTAACTTTATCTTTCAACACCTCAGCATTTAATTGTTTTGTGTTACTTGCTATAACAGTAATCACATATCTATTTAGCTCTTTCAAGGAAAAATCACGTTGAGATTATAACAAGTTGAGTGGACTAAAAGTACAATTTGAAAACAAGAGCGAAAGCACTGAATGTATTTGCATCTAATTTCTGTTCATTTAGATTTGTTTATATAAAAAGTGGATGAAATGAAGAAAAATGCAATGAGATCACAGTACAAGATGAGAATTGTAATAACATTCTAGTTTCTCTCATGCACAACTGCTCCAATCCACAAATGAAAAATGCCGGTGAGGCCTTACAAGAGGAGTGTCAAACTCACATCGTAACTGCATTGTCATGTGACATAGCGGGACTTTTTCCCCTTCAATAAACCAGGCATGAGTGTGGTCAGTGCGTGACACATCCAGCCTTTGGGCCAGGAGTTTGACAGCCTGCCATACAATGATAGGAGGTGTTGCTTTATTCTTATAAATATCATAAGATGGATTTGAGGAGATTAATGCTAATTAATAAATAAAAGCAGAGTTTGAAAAATTCCATGCTTAAAAAAAATAGCATTTGCTTATTTTAATTTCTCTCCGGGTTTTAATGGATAGATAGATCAGATGGGAAATATTTAAATAAGCATGCAGGCTTACAAAATTTTCAGAATTAAAAAATGAATTCTCAAGCTTTCTGTAATTTTAGTACCTTTTGAGTTGGAAGCTCTTGCTCCTGAACCCTGATGTACAGAGTTTTTAGAGAGTAGGAGAAAACAAGCTTACTTTAAAAATCATTTATATCCATAGTAAATTATACATTAGTCTTCTAGTGTCCTCAAATATTAGAGGTGCAGATTGTTGTTATTCACCGACAATACATTTGATTAGATTCTGAACTTTATAAGGTTATTCAACTCCCTTGCTACTAATAGTCTCAATGTGTACTTTTAATTACCAATAAAATTTTGATATAAATTTCAGAAAAGTGATGATGATGGCAGTATAGAAAATCAGAGCAGGTAAAGTGTATTTTTTTCAACTTTCCTAATGCATTCCTTGATAAAGACTGAATTTTTACTATGTTTGGCATCATATCTAGCAATGACATTCTTGGTCAAAATTGCCACGGTTTACAGTCAAACAGAGATAAATTTTCATTCTCACCCTCAGAGAGATGATCCTTTGGGCACCAATCTTACAAGTGGCTCACTTGAAATAAACAGTACTCGTTTTTCATTTTCTTCTTAAAGTTACCTGCTTCTGACCAATATCTTTCCTTTGGATTTCTTACAAGTAGGAAAACAGCTAACTAAGCTTCTATTTATTGTTGATCAAACAGAGATAATCCTCGATTTACAACAGTTCATTTAGTGACCATACAACAGCACTGAAAAAAGTGAGTTATGACCATTTTTCACACTTTTAACTGTTGCAGCATCCCCATGGTCATGTGATCACCTTTTGCAAACTTCTGACAAGCAAAGCCAAAGGGGAAACCAGATTCACTTAACAACTAATTGTTAAGTGTCACTAATTTAACAACTGCAGTGATTCACCTAACAACTGTAGCAAGAAAGGTTGTAAAATGGGGCGACATTCACTTAACAAATGCCTCACTTAGCAATATAAATGTGGGACTCTGTTGTGGTCATAAGTCAAGGACTGCCTGTATTAGCCAATCTCTTGCTTTTCTTGTCCATGTTCTGTACCCAAAACAAAATGCAGCCTTGTTAATACTGAATAGGAATCTAATCCAGATGCACACAGAGTGGGCAATAATGGAACATTAAATATGTGGAATAAACAAAATCCTATACCTAACCTTCCACTAATATAATAGCATTTATATACGAAGTTACAAACAAGAGCAAATAGATTTGCAATATTACGACTGAGAGTCTAGCGTTGTCAAAGATGAGCATTTTGCTATGCTTTGTGCTGCTTAATCAGGTGTTAAAAGTGACAGCTGCAAAGACATGTACCAGGGAAGAGCAGTTCAGTTCATATACACGGGTGGTGCTTGAGAAAAAGGACAGTCAGTGACAGAGTTTGCCTTATGTGGGTTTCAGTGGGGAAGAACAAAGGTAATCCTTTCCTGTCAAACTGTCTTGCATATCTGAAGGAAACACTAGCAGGGATGTGACTAAAAGAAAATGGCAAACTCTGTCTTCTTTCCCTGCTATTATGACGGAAGAAAACAAATTAAGCATCCAGCTTCTCGGTTTCAGGATTCATATCACAATCTTTGGCTTAAATAAAACAGCATAAATAGGGTTAGTTTAGTGCACGCCTGTCAAACTGGTGGCCCACAGGCCGTATGTGTCACATGCAGGCCACGCCCACCCCAGCTCTGTCACGTGACAACAATGTGACACCATGAGTTTGACACTCGTGATTTAGTGGATGGGGTCCTGGTGTCTTATTTCTGAGTAAATGAAATTAAGACAAGGATGATTTAAAAAAAAAAAAAAAGTCCTCCTTTGCAGCACACAATTGACATGTAGAATTGATTATCAAATCTTTTAGAACTGAATTCCAAAAGCCTTGTCTGAAAGGCTGTTACAGAGAATTAGGGAAATGTGTCTCAGTGTTAGTCTGTTGTGATTGAAGGATAGCCAGCTTCACTGTAAGAAGAAGGTTATACTACATGGCACTTGGTTTGATGAACTATTTTTTATTTTTCTGCAGCATTTATGAGCTGTGAAAATCCACTAGCACGAAGAAAGAAACAGGAAGGAATTGATGGTTTCATGGTTTGGTTAAAATGTAGACCTATAAGATAGATAACCACCATCTTTAAAGGACCCATACTTTAAGTTCAGCTTCTTAATTTTCATATAACATATTACATGAACCTAACCAATTATTATTTATTCAACAAACTCTGGTTAACCAATCCATAACTTAATGATACATGTGAAATAGTTTGTAGTATGCCTTGGCTGAGGATTCCTCTTCAGGGTTTTATGTAGAATTATTTTACCTGCTTTGCTAAACCATATAAAATTCTGCTTCTCATTCATTATAAAACCATAATTAAGCCTGAATAGAGTTATGCTATAATGTTATTATTTAGAAAAGAATTAATATCTATTAGCAAAAATAAATTATCCCAAAATGAATACTGTGTACTCTTGTTTTCTGCAAGCCTCTATGAAGTTGCCTCTCTTTTGTGTAGATAAATTATGTTTAATAAAAGCCTCAGTAAAGCACTCTTAGGACCTGCCTATTGTGCCTTGTACAAATAAAGAAAGATTAGTGTGTAGATAGCAACCCCCACCCCCCCGCAAAAAAACGAAGTTGATTATTAGATCAATTTAAGTCATGATATTTATAATAGTGTGATGTGTGCTCCCAAAGAGAATGGATTTCCATGTAATTAATAAGAAATTACCACAGTTGCACTTGTTTCAGGAAGCATGGGGACTAAAACATCCAGTATGAAAGTAGGATATTTTTTTTCTTCAAGAAGATAAAGGATTTTTATTCTTTTTATTTCTGCTCCTGCAGTTTGCCTGTAGAATTCCCCTGAGATAAAAATGCAACTGGAAATAATAGTAAAAACTTTCATTGCATGCTTTTAAAAATATTCCTCCTTGAATAATTGCATAAATTAATCAGACAAGGGAGCGAATCTGCCTTGTGGGCAAATAAGCCAGAGTTTAATTTATATCTAGTGCTGTTTCTTTCAACATTCACATGAAAAATGATAGAACAGGTACAAGATTACCTATAGATGTATCATTGAGAACAGTTAAAGATAATCAATGATGATACACGTTAACTTTCATTAAACGTTCAAAGAAAGCAATGACGCCTGGGAGAATAGCCAAGTCTTCAATAACTTTGTGAATATCATGAGAGTGGGAGCCACCTGGATCTCTTGGGGGGATATTATTACTGAGCTCGTATCTTCTATTTATATTTATATAGATATGTTTTATGAATTGTTATATTTAAAATATATTTAAAATGTTGATCGATATTTAGTTTTCTTATCATACTACAAAATAACTTATTCCATATGCATGTGTGGATATAAGTGTAAGGAGGAAAAATCAGATCAGTTATGCATTATATACAGATCCGGGATACAGAAACTATACATTTGGGATTAATACAATTAACAATAGCTACAATATAAATGTAAGTTCAGTAACATGTTGCCTAATATTCTCTAAATAATGTTTAGAATCAGGATGTTCACCATTTAAATAATTCCTTTTAAAATGCTGAAGATTTCATGTAACAGTGGTTTCAACAGCTGTACTTCATTAAATAAGTCAGGCAGCAAAAAATAATCTTTTAAAAATAGATCTCTTTGGTCATGGATAAAAGTATTCAAATTAATTCCAAAATGAAAGCAAAATCATATTTGAATGGAGAGAACCTCGTTTCTTTCCAGTAGGAAATTGAACTACTCATTAAAATAGAAAATTGTGGACTTAATTTTTTAAAAAAAAAAAATTCATAACTTGGTAGCATCCATGGAGGAAGCCAAGCTTGTCACAGTATGTACAGAATTATGGCAGATAAAATTGGTTAGGAAATAATTCCCCAGGCTATTAATTCACTAGAAAACATTCATCTGTTCCTTATCAATATGACACATGACACCTCAAGTTGGATATAACATTGTTCTCTTGGGTTTCATTTGTGAAACATCTAATTTTAGCTTTTACTTTCCCTACAAAGAGATAAGTTCTATTGAGTCCTCTTTCTACAGCACCTAAACTTTGAAATATTTAGTTGTCAGAAATTCCAAATACGAATTCACTTCCATTATCTCTGGTTTAAAATAACTGGTTGTTTAAGAGCAAGATAGCCAATGCATTCTGAAAAAACCCTAACCATTAGTTTAGTTTAGTTTAGTTTATTGGGATTTCTATGCCACCCTATCTCCCGAAGGACTCAGGGTGGCTCACAATAAAAATAGACAATACAAAAGTTAAAAAACAATTAAACCAAGACATCCTATTAAACAATTAAATTTAGATTAAATGTTAAAAGCAATATACTAAAACTCCAGTCAGTCGAGGCCTACCAGATGGAAAAGTAGCGTTTTGAGGTCGTGGCGGAAGGAGCGGAGGTCATTAATTGAGGAGGTTGCGAAGACCTTTTCTTTTGCATATTGTCAGCTAATTGCCTTTACTCACTAGTTTCTTCTTCTATATTTGGATCTAATTCTTCAAAGACTATCTTATTCATCCCCTGATTTCTGACTGTTTAATCTGTATTTGTGTTATGTTCTAATATTTCTATAGTCTGGTTTTACTCAGTGTTTTTAAACTTCATTTTACTGAGTTAAAGGTTTACCTTCAAATAGATATGTTCATTTATGTATCAATAAAGTTATCTACTAGTTTTTACTGTTATATTAAACACTGTATTCTCAGATTTGCACTGAATATAAATTCTCAAGCATTAATTGCTTGCTTTGTTGAATTGTACATATATTGTACATTCATTCATTCATTCATTCATTCATTCATTCATTTATTTATTTATTTGGACTTTTATGCCGCCCTACTCCCTAGGGACTCAGGGCGGCATACAAAATAAAAACAAACAATACAAACATTAAAACAGTATTAAACTAAGGTTCGAAAAAATGAAGACAAACACCCCAGTTAAAATTAACAATATCCCTCCCCTTACTCAACCCAGGCCAGCTGCCCTGAACAGCCACATTTTCAACTATCGATGGAAAGAGCGGAGATCGGGGGAAGTCCGCAGCTCAGGGGGGAGCTGAGAGAGAGGGAAAAAAAGAGAGAGAGAAAAAATAATCCATTTAAGAAAAGCACACTACCATTTTAAAACAGAAACGGCTACTGCCTTCTACATATGAGCCAGAAGATGGT
>JANHFR010001949.1:442088-455463 GCA_032468015.1 Mimophis mahfalensis | reverse complement strand
GGCCAGCTAATGTAAAGAGCCAAGTCTTCAACTCCTTCCGAAAGGAGCGGAGATCGGGAGCTGTACGCAGGCCCACCAATACATACTATATCCCACGTGAGTCGTTTAAAGTTCCAAGGGATCCTTCTGTGGATTAATGCATACATCGTTGCAGATTTACAGCTGCAAACAAAGCCAAATCTACTAAGCTGTCAGGCAAGAGGACTGTCCCTTCAAAACCGCAGGGCAGTAAACCCCACTGTGTAGTACAAATCAAATCAAATATTTATCAAAGACCAGCACAAAGCCTAAAATTGTCTAAAAGGCCGAAGGAAAGTCAAGATGTGCTATTTGCCTTCGCCAGCTTTTCAAGAAAGTCGTAAAACCCACTGGACAACTGAAACTCGAGCGATAGTTGTCATGGATTTTAAAGGGGGGGGGGGAGAGACAAGAAATTAAAGATGAGCAAGCCCTAGATGGCTGCAATCGCAGCCACAGCGATGGACACGCAAGCAGCTGAATCGACAGCCGTGGGCAAAGTTTTTGAACTTCCCACTCCATCCCGGTCCGCTAACATTCCATGCTCGACAAGCCGGCAGAGCCAAAAAAAAGAAAGAAAGAGGAAAAAAAAAGCAGTCTGGGGAAACCCCGCCCCTTTCCCTTCCTTCAGGCTGATTGGCTCCGAAAGCCGCCACTTCCTTCCTTCTTCACGCCAATTTAGATGCTTTATTGCATCAGACCTAACAACGCGAAGGCGGGGTTTGGGAAGTCTCCCACGTGCGGTGCCGGCCGGCCGCTTTCTAGTTATGAAAGAACCAGCGGTGGGATCTGGCAGCCGGCACCACCTTCTTCTTATTCCTATTACTTACTTACTTACATACATACATACATACATACATACATACATACATACATACATACATACATACATACATACATACATACATACATACCGCACACCCGCACACACACACACAAACGGGGCAGCCTCCTACCTGAGCGCGGAGCTTTGAGCGCCTTCGCTGCTGCCGGCGCCTTGCTGCTTCTCGCCGCAGCGCCGCGTGCTGCTTATCCGTCGCTGGGGCGAGAGAGCCGCGGGGCAAGCCGCCGGCACGGCGCGCAGCCTTCTGCGAGGGAAGCCGCCAAGGATTTTCTTGGCGGGCCCCGCTGGTCTGCAGAGCAGGCGACGTAAGGCGGACAGCCTCATTTTTTGGCTGGGAAGAAGACGGCCGACGAGCGCCCGGTGCTTCCCGGCGTGGAGGAGGAGGAGGAGGAGCTGGGCTCCGGAGAAGGACGCGCGCGGCGGGGCTGGAAAGGGAGGCGGAGTAGAGCGCTGGCCGCCGGACAGCCCTGGATTGGCCCCAGCCGCTGCAGGAGGCGAGGCGGAGCCAAAGTTGGCGGAGGGAGCCGGTGGCACTTCCTTCCCGTATTGCGGGGCGAGAAATAGAAGCCTCGCAGGGAAACGGGGGCGCTGGCGAGGCTGCAGGCGAGAACAGCGTTGTCCCAAAGGTGCTTTTCTTCTTCAAGAGGCAACTGGACTTTCTGGTTTTTCTTTCAAGACGTTTCACTTCTCATCCAAGAAGCTTCTTCAGCTCTGACTGGATCACCAGGGAATGGAAGGATTTATACTCCTTGCAGACAGCTGGTCATTAGGGAAAAGTAAAAGTTCCCTTCATACATATGTGCTAGTTGTTCCTGACTCTAGGGGACAGTGCTCATCTCTGTTTCAAAGCCGAAGAGCCAGTGCTGTCCGAAGACGACTCCGTAGTCATGTAGTTGGCATGACTAAACACCAAAGATGCACGAAGGCTGTTACCTTCCCACCGAAGGTGGCCCCAGTTTTTCTACTTGCATTTTTACATGCTTTCAAACTGCTAGGTTGGCAGAAACTGGGACTCGAACTGCCAGCCTTTCTGATCAACGAGCTCAGCGTCTTAAAGAATGTAAATCACCAGATTTCTGCAGGGAGTATAAATCCTTCCATTCCCTGGTCATCCAGTCACAGCCGAAGAAGCTTCTTGGATGAGAAATGAAACATCTTCCCAAAAAAACAACCACCAGAAAGTCCAGTTGCCTCTTGAAAAAGCGCCTTTGAGACAATCATGACCTGGATGACTGAGAATCTCCATAGAAAATAGAACGGCGTTGGGTGCGCACAGTCCTATGTGTGAGACAGGACACGTTGTGTTTCCGGGTACTGAGCATGGGACTTGCATTCCCGTGGAAACAGTAGTTAACCTCTCAAATGTTCAGGTTGCAGATTTGGAGAGAAATCCTACTGAGTAAAGACAATGCAGTAATTTTAAAAAATTACCGATTAATTAAAAAATAAAGCCCTTCGTGTTGAACACTACTCCTGGGGTCACTATGGCCATATTAGCATTTGAAACAGACAGTATGAGTTGGAACATGGTTGGGAAAACAGACCGGGAGAAAGCTAGAGCAACTTGCAACTTCTTATACTTTCGTTAAGAAACAGATGATGAAGCTACCAGAGAAAAATAAATAAATTCCAAGGGTTTTTTTGTATCTACCCCCAAAGGAAAATTAATTTTAATTTTAATTAAATTAAGAGAATTTGGCTTCCCTATTTGCTTGCAGAAGCTTGCAAAAGGTGTTCACAAGACCCTGGGATACTGCAACTGTCATAAATACAAGTCAGTTGCCAAGCGTCTGAATTTTGATCACGTGACTACGGGGATGCTGCAATGGTCATAAGTGTAACAAATAGTCAAATTACTTTTTCAATGCCATTGTAACCAGCCACTAAACAAACTGTTAAGTCGAGGACTACTTATATTTGAGGTAGGAAAGATCTGGAATGCTGAAAAATTTAAAACGGTAGTTGGTAGCCAGTAACAGGCAATGATTGCTGTTGGCATCAGCAGTCAAACAAAAACTGCAAAATGTTTTTCCCCGCTATGCTAAAGAATTTGGCAGCTGTCCTTTTTTGTGCTTTGGATTTTGTTGTATTTGTAGCTGCTAGTAAGCTCTGGCAGCTGGCCAAAGACACTGATAGTAGGTTTGCTTTGTAGATTTTACTCCTGGCCTGTTATTTTAATTTTTCATAATTAGATTCCACTCCTGGTAGTCTAGACAGTTTTTTTTCCAAATTAGTTGTAGTGATTTGAATATGTCTTACGGGTACAGGAAAGGTTATTTTGAGTGAAAAATATTCATATTCACCTTGACTAGGCCTTTCATCACTTTGACTAGCTTACTGGGTATAGAAATCCCACATTCTTGCTACGGCTTGAATACACTGATTCTGTATTTAAGTTTTGGGGTTGTCTTCTCCAGGATGTTGCATGGACAAAGACAATAATTGCAGAACTAGATTGCTGAGGGTTTGGTACAGTAAAGCTTTAAAATTGTTTTGTATTGTTTCTTTAAAAAATAGAGCTTCGGCAACTATGTATTTCTGTGAAAGTAAATAAAATAGTTCATTAAAAAGTCTATTGAGGTAACTGCTGAGAACAAGTAGTATTTATTTTTTTCTAAGCAGCATTTACTTACAGGTTTGACATGCTTTAAAGTCAGCTTTTAAGCATAACAAAAGAGAAAAAGGGACTCTTCTACATGTACATATATTTTTACATAGTCTTTACAAAATGAGTTATGTAAAAGTGCAACACAGAGCTCTATTTCTTATCAATAGAATAAAACAGTAACACGTGATATGTTGAAACTAGGAAAGATGGTGTGAATTCATACTGAATAAGCAACTTCATTTTCCATTTGCCTGGTAGTATAGTGCAGGTACTACCAGGTAATACAGAAGAGATAAAAAAAAAACACCAACTTTTTTTAAATGAACAATATTACCTGGATAAAAATAAGGCTCCTCTAAAATCTCTTCAAAGTTTTGAAGGAGAGCTGTAAATTATTAAAGAGATGATATGCCCAACTTTAGAATTGGACAACAAAGAATGTACAGTACATGTGATAGCAAGCCCCTTACCTAAAATATTCTCTGGCCCCAATATTCTAATTTTACTTTCCCCATATTTTTGTTCTGCCCATAATGAAGTAATGAGTCCAGAAGCACTTAGTGGTCTTGTAGGCTTCTCTAGTCACCCAAAGGTTAACTTACATTCTGTGGATGAAACGGCACCTACTTGATTCTGTTGAAACACAAGAACTTAGAAAAAAATATTCTTAGAGCAGGCTGAAAATTTGAATACAGTTAGCCTTCTGAAACTGTAGATCTGTTTAAAATATTTTCAGAAAAATGTGTGATCTTCTGAGTTATTCCATTATGCAAAAGTAATATTCACACAAATGAACAAAGGTTTTCTTTCTATTTTGGCTACTGTACAAATTTGATAAATCAGGTCTCCCCCCCAAAAAAATTAAATACTTTCCTCTACAATCATGAACTATATAAAAAAGTTGGAGGTGGGATTCCCCAGCGTTTTTTTCATTCAGACCAGAAAATCATTATCATTCCCTTTGCTTTTACAAAAACAATGACTCAGGTGCTCATCCATATTGAATTTCAGCTATTTTTATTCCCTGCCAGCAAGGTTAAAAAGTACTCAAAATATACTGACTCTTGTCCCTTATATGACTACATGTTACATATTTCACTATTTTTTCAGATTAACAAAAGTCCTCCAGTATAATAAAGCAGACATGACCTTGTTACTGTATCTGGATTCCTATAACTATGTTTATATTTACATATTTTATTAAATAAATCCCTAAATTCATATGAACTTATTTTCCATCTGTTTACTAAACAGGATCTGCAGTCAGCTTTTCTACTGAGGTCAGGGCAGCTTCCTGAAGTAAGAAAAATAAAAGTGAACTAACATTCTACTAAGAAAAAACATCAGAATGACACATTTCAAAGTAATTCAGGGACCATATCTCTTTCAGTACTTATTTCAGTAGAAGGGATTATGTACTTGTTAATTTGATGGCGCTGCCAAATCACCAAGTCATCACTCACATTATAAAAATTCTGCTATTATGCTTTTTGGTGGAATGAAGTAAGGAAGCAAATCCCGCTCAGTAAAATGTATTTCAGTTGATACTTCGGTTATTACTGTCCTTCATATGAAATTTGGTTGTAGAGATCATGTGTTCACTTATTTTTTTTAAGTGCTTCAAACTGAAGCTGTCTTACAAAAAGCAACATAAGCAGGGGGAAAAAAACCTATTCCAGCCTGAAGAAGCTACAGTATTTAGTTGGTTGGTCTAATTTTAAATTTGTCTCTAGACCCATGTGCATAATTGAGGTTAAGACTGATAAGGGCAGACATGTCCTCTGACTGGTTGCCAGAGATTGGAACTTGTGCCGAGACTCCTTCAAACTAATGCCAAATCCAGTATGAAGACTTTGCTGGTGGGCCCCCCGACTGCTAAATATTTGTGGGTATCAAATTAGAGAGTTGGAAACATGATTGCTTGGAGTGGGATAGAAATAATATATTTAGTGCATTGCGGAGGGGGGAAAGGCGATTTTCTAAACTAGAATTCCTGAAAAATGTTCTTGTTTGATCCCAAAGACCCATTTGATCTGTACCATTTGCAGCTTTACTTAGAATTGTGTGGAAACTTAACTAGTACATACATATAACACATTAGTACATTTCAGTTGAGTCAAAGCAGTTCATTCTTCTGCGTTAAAGCAAATAAATTATGAATACCTAAAGTTTAACCACTGAAGATGTTCCACTGTTCTTGTTTCTCTTTCGATGAAATTCTTGTGTATGTGGCCAGTTCTAATACATACTAAAGTTGCTAAAATTACAGTGTATAGAACAGAATGACACAAATGGAAGGTATTGTTCCTACAATGGAAATTAGAAATATACATACATATACACAACATTATGACTTACAAGAACTGGTGGTCATACTGTAACTATCACATTAAGGCTGAACAATGGAATTGTGGGGAAAGGCCACATTAAACAAAACTACTTGAACTGAGACACTGAAATTTTTCCCTTAGGGATTGGACAATATTCGGCTGATTACTAGATGGCACACTCCATAAGTAATCATTCAATTTGTCCGAATCACCGCATGTTGTCAAAAAAGAATCTGATAGTTTAGAAGGATCCAGCAATTTGCCACTGTGAGTTTCTGAAGGACTAGAGTGCAGATTCACTTTGGGATGCAAGTCCTTTGTTTGGTTACAGAAAGTCTCTAAGTCAGAACCCTCGTCTTCAGATTTAATTTCAACATAGTCATCATCATCTCCTTCTCCGTTGTCAGTATCTTTGAAATTGCTAAAATAATTGTGGGTTGCTATTTGTGCATTTGAGGGCAAGTTCCTTTTAACTCTCAGAATTTTCTGAGAATCTTGTAGAATAACATCCGAGACATTTTCTGAGGTCTGCTTTGCCCCATTGGATGTTGAATGGCCAGGGGTAGACACTGGTTCTTGACAGTGATCAGTAAGAAAATTTTTATTGGAATGCAAATGCTTTTTTCTCATTTCGGGTGGGTAATTTATCAGTTCTTCAGACTTGTTGAGCACAATGGAGCAAGAGGACTGACATCTGCTATATGCCTGTGGCTTTGTACTGCTCTCTGTCCTCCCTAAAGAATTATAAAGGTGGCTGTGATACACGTTCTCTTTATTGGGCTGATTTATAATAGCACTCCACCTTTGTGCAGGAATGTGTGGACAAAGAGGAGTCTGAAAGGAAGGCACTGAGCAGGTTACAGGTTTCCCATTTGGTGTCGTCCCCATTTCTATAAGGGAGCTTTTTGTCTTTGGGTGAGGAGTTTCTGGCCAAGGAGAAAAATCAGAGAGTTCTCCATTACTATATGTTGAGTGCAAAAGCCAGTTTTCAGCTTTTAAACATTCTGCAGCTAAGTGAGATGTGGACACAGGTGAAGAATATCTTATGTTTGTTTCTTGAGAAGTAATCTTCTGTGTTTTGGGTGAGGTTTCCCGGAATACAATTTGATCATATAGTTGAGAATATTCAGCAATTCTTGCACCTAAAAACAAAGGGAAGTTTTAACTAACCTTGGCAAATAATGACAACACCAGTACAAGTTAACATTTCCTGATAAATAAGAACTTGACTTTTGTGACACTTTTAGTCAAGTGTCACAAATTTTAACATGGCATTACTGCAAAACAAATATAGATGAATATCTGATCTTAGACACAGATCTTTCTCTCCCATCTCCTATGCTTTCACCATCTTCTCAGAACGGATGTCTCTGCAACAATCTGGGATACATGAAGAACATGCAACCAGAAGCCAAAATGAAATCCATCTGTATAATATACAAATCCCTTGATTTTATTTTTGGTTGCCTTCAAGTCAATGTTGACTTCTGGCAACTGCTTGAACTAGTCCACAAAGTTTTCTTAGACAGGTTTCCTTTTTTAAAGTGACTGCCTACTTCCTAGGGCTGAGAGTGATTTGATCAAGGCCACTCAGCTGGCTTCATGCCTAACGTGGGACTAGAATTTATGGTTCCCAGGTTCTAGATTGATGCTTTTAACCACTATACCAAACTGGCTGTAACATCTATGATGACATAAATGTGCCCACTGTAGGGAGGAGAAATCAGGCATGGAGTTAATCTGGAGTCACTCTGCAGAATTGCAAAAGAGCTAAGGCCAACCTGCCCCCAAGTTCCCTGAAGCCTTATCTAATTGTTCCTAGGAGTAGGCTGCCACACTGGGGAGATTCCTGTATTATAGACAGAACATAATTAGCTAGCTTGAACATGTGTGCATGTGAGGGTCCAATTGTTTATGCCTGACAACTACTGCTACACAATTTCTTCTATCATTTCTTTTACATACGTATTCCTGTAACGACGTCCAAACAGTTTTCTGTCTCCTGGTGCTAAAATAAAGTCATATGATGGTATCTAGGAAGTTAGTTCACCTTGTTGCCGTGATCCCTGCCCAGTGGAGCACCCTCTCTCTTGTGATCTGGCAGGCCCCCACCCTCCGTGGACTCTGGAACGCCTTGAAGAACTGGCTCTTCCCACAAGCAGTGGTTTAACGGGTGGCTGGAGCCCAGCAACTCTGAATGTCAATGAAGGGAAGAGAATCTGTTTTTGGGTACCGTGAGGTTTTGTGGAATTTCTGATGCGTTTTTTTTTTAATATTTTTTTGCTCCTGTTGTGTTTTTTTGTGAGCCAACCAAAATTATTATATATAAGATGGGAGGCCACATAGGTCCAATCAATCAGTCAATATTTTTCAAGCCATGTTCTCAAAACATGGTTGTGCTCTCTTCATTTGCACAACAAAGACCCAGTACTCTTTTATGACACTATAGTTGGCTCTCTTAACATTCCCCACACTCAATATAAAAAAATATATTTTTCACAATACAATGTCTGGAGAAGACAATAAAACTAAGTATTATTGGTACATTTCTCACTTCAAGCAGATATGAGCAAAATACAACATTTGTGTTTATATTTTTGTCCCCTAAAGTTTTTTTTTTTTAAATTAAATGAAGATACCCAACTGTTTAGAATTTATGGTAAGCAAGTTCTTAAATGCACTGAGAAACTCACTGCTATTCTGATTTAAATTAGACATGCGGCTTAATTTAAAAGCTGATTAGTTAAGGCAGTACTATAAAATTCAGATCATAATAACAGAGTTGGAAGGGACCTTGGAAATCTTCTCGTTTGATCCCCTGCTCAGGCCAGAAACCCTATACCATTTCAGAAAATGGTTGTCCAATCTCTTCTAAAAACCTTCAGTGTTGGAGCATTCACAATTTCTGGAGGCAAGTTGTTCCACTGATTAATTGTTCTAACTGTCAGGAAATTTCTCCTTAGTTCTATGTTGCTTCGCTCCTTGATTAGTTTTCTTCTTTTTGTCCTGCCTTCTGGTGCTTTGGAAAATAAATTGACCCTCTCTTCTTTGTGGAAGCCCCTGAAATATTGGAACACTGCTATCATGTCCCCCTCTACTGCTTCTTTTCATTATACTAGACATACCCAATTCCAGCAACTGTTTTATATATATTGTAGTCTCCATTCCCCTAATCATTTTTGTTGCTCTTCTCTGCACTCTTTCTAGAGTCTCAACATCTTTTTTACATTGCGACGACCCCAAACTGGGTGCAGTATTCCAAATGTAGTCTTACCAAGGCATTATAAAGTGGTATTAAAACTTCACGTGATCTTGATTCTATCTCACTGTTAGTTCAGCCTAGGATTGTGTTGGCTTTTTTGGCTCATATTTAAGTCAGCAGTGTGCTGCAGCTGCCAATACAGTCCTAGGCTGCATTAACAGAGGAGTAGATCTTACTCATAATGAACGAAATGCTAGCCTAAGTATATTGATTGGAATGTTTCAATCAATTCAAAGAAATATTGACCAATGGATGGGTAAAGTATACCCATAAGTCCCTGTGCTCAAGCATTCAACAAATCAGTTTAGAAAATGAGGGAAAATATAAGCATACCAATAGCAGGTCCGCCTTGTTTCTTCTCTTCTAAAATGGCTGCTAAGTCTTTGTGCTTCGATTTCTGTTGCCGACTCAGAAGTTGCTCTTGCTCTGCACTTTTTACTTTCAAAAACTGATTTGCTTTCTTGATTTTTTGACTGTATTGTCTTGCCATCATAAAAACACGATTCTTTGTTTTATCCACAGAATCCAGTTCACCATTAGTATTTATTGTATTTACTGTGCAGAATATATTATTGGGAGATTCATAAAGGCTATCAGCAAAACCTCTGTCATTTGAGAGTGACGATCTTTTGAGATCTATTAGTGAATTTGCTTTATATGTTGTTGCCTCTTCAAACTTAAGGTTGGCTTCACTTAACCGGGCTACCTTGTTTGGCAAAGTTTTCGACAAAGCACTTTTTTCGGGTAGTGGGAGTATAGTCAATGAATATTTTATATCTTTATTTGGTCCACCAGTAGTTCTGCTAGATGCTTGATCATCAACCTCATCTTTGAAGACAGGAAAAGCTGCAAGGACGTGATCTCGTGCCTTTTCTTCATTTTTCTTGATATAGTTCTCCAGGTCATTCCAGATTTCATCTACTTCCTCTGATAATTTATCTGCGACAGACTTGTGAGAGTGTGAATCAGAATTTGAGGAACTCTCCGCAAAACTTAAGCAGCCATGATTTAATGGAACACAGTGATAGGGATTTTCATCTTCACTGAACTGGAGGCTTTCTTCAGAAACAAATTGCCGGAGCTGGTTACAGCATGCGAAATCTGTTTCCATACCCAGAAAACTTCTCTTTTTGGAACATTTAAGGTGGTCACTCTTGAAATTTGACACAGATTCTTCTGGAAGGCCTATGGTATCATATATATTCTCCTCACTGATCCTTAACTCATACGACCTTACAGATGAAGCTTCTCTTCTGGGAACGGTTTCATTTCTGCTAGGAATACAAGTCCTGTTTTGAGATGCTTGAGTTTGTCTGAAAGAATAGTCTTGGTCATATGTCTCATAGAGTGAATCTTTAGCTGACCCTCGTGGAGCCCGGATGGACTCTTCCCTCTGAGCCAGCCCCATTAACTTCAAATCTTCAAAACTTATATTGTCATAGACATGATCTATGTCATCTATAGTCAATTCTTCTGAAGATTCCTGACATTCTTGAAGATTGTCCATGTCACTTCTGGAGTTTTTAATTTCATTCCAAGAGGCACGTTGATCATGGTAATTCTTTCTGTATCTTGCTCCAGTTTTACTTTCGCCAGCGCTGCTGGCCCGCCTCATAATTGTATGAGAATTCAGGTTGGAAATATCATTTTGATGAACTAGCCCCACATGCCAGCTGCAAGGACGGTTTGATGGGATCCTTTCTTCGCATGCAATGGAAGTTAAATTGGATGTGGAGTCTGATGGCATGAACATTTGGTAATCATCATCATCATCATCATCTATATTGTCTTGCAGAGGACGTCTACTGGGGAACAATGCTTGCCGAATCTGATGGTCTGTCCAGATATTTCTCACTGCAGCTGTCCTCCCCAAAATATTTGCCATAAATGAGTTGTTTCGAGGAGTAAATTGTTCAGACAACTGACTATCCCCATTGCAGGAAAATGAAAGCTTTGTGTTCATCTGGGAAGGAGCTTCATCTGTACATTTTTGGGAGTTCTGTGAAGTTTTCAAATACAGAATGTTATTAGTCTGTATTCTAATCACATCAATGCTAAACATGAACTTAGTTCTAAACTTTCTGATCCTTGTGTAGCCAAAATGACACTTCCTTAAACTGCACAGGAAGGAGGCACTGGTAGTTCTGCTGTATTCTAAGGTTTAAGAGGTACATTCTTGTTAATTCTGTTGTGAAAATCAGGACTAAATGACATGCAAGGAACCAGGATACTGGAGAGTTCTTGCTTGCATGGAAACCTTTATGTTTGTCTATAAACATAAAATGGTATTTTTCTATAAGCATTTTGCGCCTTTTGAGACTCAAAATTTGGAAAGTTGACAGAGTTGGAACAGAATCTTCATCCTGACTCATATTTTTGAGTCAGCTTGTTTTAATAATCATTAAAGCTTGTTTTAATAATCATTAAATAGAACCTATTGATTATCAACATGTTTTCCTTCCCAGAGATAAGCGGGATATTACATAATATAATATAGATAATGGGATATATAATATTGAATGACTCCATATAACTTTTTGTTTTTATTGATTATTGTGTTGCAGCCTCTGGTTTTTCCCCTTTTTTATTTTGTTTGCATCTCTCAACACATGAAAAAAAATCAGTTTTCCATGATGTTTTTTTAAGGAAATTATTGGAATTTGAATCATTTCATGTCCATGTCCACATAGATTTCTTAATATTATTACAGACATGGCTTAGCCCTCTCTTGGATATTATTTCAACTTGCTATTCTAAGCTACATCTCTGATGTTCTTTGATAAATTCCCACCCAAATATTAAACAGTTAACCCAATCATATTTACTCTGGTTGTTTTAGCTCAACCAATTTTGGTCAGGTGCTGCCATGATGATTTCACAACTTTTTCAATTACCTGAATTTCACCTAAGTTAAGATGAAAAGTTTTTCGGTTCTCAAAATTTTCAGTAACTTGACTATTTAATCTTTTATGGCCTCCCTTTGGTTTTTGCTGTAAAAGTTGAGTGCTCTGTGGAAATGGGTGAATATTAAACTATATGTCTAATTTCAGCCAAAGTGAAGCCTAGCAATTCTTGTAAGTTCAACGAGTAAATGCTATATTTCAACTGATACCATAGAAAACTCTTTTTATATGATTCTTTTACCTACACTGACATCTACGATAGTCTCATGGAGTAAATTCAAACAAGATTTCTTTGGAACTGTTGTCATTATGTTAAAATGTTGGCAACACACAAATATATGAAATTTGTGAAATTCATGAATGTTGATAGGTGGAACGAGGTCAACAAGGAGAAGAAATTACATCTTCAACTGTACTTTCGGCATCTCTCTTTTTTATATCTGATGCTTCTCTATCTTTTCCCAATTCAGTCTTCCTTTTGTATTTCTTTTTTATTCTTTCGTGTGACCATCCTCTCAGCACATTTCTTTCTGTTAACTCACTATAACTATTGAGGACTGGAAGGAAATTATTTTGAGAGAAGTCCTCCATCTATTGCCAATCTCCACGAACTAACCTTGTGGCCAGTGGCTGAAGACCTAAGAAATTCCTACTGTATTCCCCCAATGGTTAGGATGCAGATGTGAAAAATTTAATTGATTTGGGTTGCTGTAAGCTAAAGCAAGGATACCCCATTGTTTATTCGGCTTAATTAGAATTAGAATTCTTTTATTGGCCAAGTGTGGTTGGACACACAAGGAATTTGTCTTTGGTGCATATGCTCTCAATGTGTTTATTTATTTATTTTATTTATTTACATTTTTA
Source organism: Mimophis mahfalensis (assembly GCA_032468015.1). Classification (NCBI taxonomy): domain Eukaryota; kingdom Metazoa; phylum Chordata; class Lepidosauria; order Squamata; genus Mimophis; species Mimophis mahfalensis. The sequence continues at coordinate 442,634 of JANHFR010001949.1, read as the reverse complement.
TACCGCCCTTCTCCCTAGGGACTCAGGGCAGTTTACAGGGCATTAAAAACATGAAATACAAAAATTAAAATAAGATTAAATTAACACATGCCCTAACAAACAATTAAAACCCTAATAATATCCCCTCAATCCAGGCCAGCTGATGCAAATAAAAGCATTTTCAGCTTCCTGCGAAAGGTCTGGAGGTTCGGTGCCATCTGTAGTTCGACCGGCAGCAAATTCCACTGGGCAGGTGCCCCCACAGAAAACGCCCTCCCCCTAGGTGCTGTCCACCGGCACTCCCCTACCGGCGGCACCCGAAGGAGGCCCTCCCTAAGGGTGCAAACCGGACGGTGGGAAGATGATTGCGGCAGCAGGTGTCCCCTCAAATACTCTGGCCCCATGCCATTCAGGGCTTTATAGGTCATCACCAGCTCCTTGAATCTCACGTGGAGGGCAACTGGAAGCCAATGCAGCTCACGGTGTTACATGGGAGTATCGGGAAGCCCCCATCTAAACTCGCACGGCCACATTCTGCACCAGCTGAATGAAGGCATCCTGGTCCAG
>JANHFR010001949.1:411740-429869 GCA_032468015.1 Mimophis mahfalensis | reverse complement strand
TCAAGGTTGACTCAGCCTTCCATCCTTCCGAGGTAGGTAAATTGAAGACCCAGATTGTTGGGGGCAATAAGCTGACTAAAAATGCCGCTAATAAGAAGGCATATACTAAAGAATGAAGGCTATTACTAAGCACATTGAGTTGTGCTTAACAGATTATAAGCCACCCTGAGTCTCCGGAGAAGGGTGGCATATAAATTGAATAAAAATTTTAAAAAAAGAAATGTGGAGTTACTGAAACGAAGGCATTCTTAATAAATAAGAAAGAAACCAATAATATTATAGCATATGAAAGATAGGAATGTTTCATACCTCTTTGTAATCCTAAACAATTGTATCAAAACATTTTTGACCACACTAGATTATATAGGAAATGTGGAATTAAATTTCATATTAAATGTTTGTGTTCAAAGTGTTCAAATGGTAAAACCCACAATATATTAGGACCTGATAATTAATTTTTTCTTCCAACTTTCTGTTCCTAATGCCTATTTTCCACCAAAGTCAAAACAGAATCTTGAGTACCCAGGATCCAAGTAACAAGCCATTGCTATTTTGTCACATGTAAATTTAATTTCTTATCATTGACCCCGTTTAGAATGAACACTGTGCTGAGGGAACTGACAGCTATGAAACTACTGCAAATACTTAATTACAGTTGCTAGATAAGAAGTAGCTTAGTTGGCTGGGAAAATATTATAATTATCTGTTGGTTAGGCTCAAAAAGTACTTAAACACACTAACGTTTCCTTTGATATCAGTGATCTTAGCGAGACACAACAAGCAGGCCAGCTTATGTAAAGTATATGCAACCTGTGACTCGCCAAGCTGAACACAGATCAATAGACTATATTATGTGAGAAAATATCCTTGTTATGCAATGCTTGGTGGGAAGCATTTAAGGAGGAGGTTTATTTTCCCTTCAGTTAACTGCTCTTCACAGATAGTAGATTGTGTTTTAATTCGTAAACCCTTTAATAATGTACAGACAACATGCCTTAGAGTCGCTAGGCACATATTTTCAGGTCAAGGGCACCAATTAGCACTTGAACGGTTGAGCCAAGGTATGCTGCAGAAAAGAGGCAGAACCTAAACAAAATATCATTTGTTATTAATTTGATTAATTAAAAGCAGTTTTATATCCTTAGTCCTGCAGTTTTATATCCTCAGTCCTTGTTATTTTATTTATTTCAATCTCTCTTGAATTAAAAGCAGCAGTCTGGAGACAGTATTATGAGGAAATGCATGTGGCTTTGGGGCTACAGTTATCACTTCATCATTCGGTGGCATTACACTGACAGCTGCCTGGACTGTACTTATGGACATTTGAAATGAATCAGTCATTTAATATTTGGATGCAGTTTTCCTGCATTTAAAATCCTGGCTATGAAACTTTAGTTGGATAATTACATTGAGAATTAGGCATAGCAGATATTGGAAACATATACATCCTCTCCAAATTTACATGTTCAGGCTTTAAATTATACTTAATTTGTTAATAGGAAACGTATGATAAAAGAATTAAAAATAAGCCCAGATTTTTGAAATATGTTTAAATGGTAAACTGAGGGAGTAATCAACATAAATGCCAAAATAATGTTCTTTGAATGCATACTCACATGCTTTAAGGCAGAGAAATACACACTTTTAGCCTGCATGTTACCATTTACAATAATTTTTCAACCAGAATCCCCCAAGCTATTGTAAAGAAACAGGATGGAATGCTACGTAAGCAACTAAAATAATGGTAATGTACTCAAAATATTTGTTTACTCTTTTATTTCAGAAGTTCTCAGATGTCGTGTGGAACTCTTTGTACAAGGCTTAGGAGACAGTAAACACACCAGTCCCACAGCATGAGCTGAGGTTACAAACACTGCGACCAAATGACGCACTGGGACTTTCAGAAAACTCAGGCAATAGGGGGTAAAAGTGTACGTGAGCAGTACAAATTCAGCACATAATGGATCAGGGTTGTTGTTGTTTTCCTTCTGGGTAACGAAAGTGGCCAATCTAGAGACAGTTCTTTAAAAGTATAAATTTATAACAGCCTTTATAGGTTCAGTAGAGTATAGACAAAGTTTCATTGACTAAGCATTTTACTTACATGCAAAAGTAAATGGTATTTCAGTATTCTTTGAACAGGCTTTAAAAGATAGGATCCCAAAGGAAGAGAATGTTGTAAAGCTTCTTGTCTTTCTCTGAAAAACTTGGCTAGCGACTTGTTCCTCATGCATTCAGTGAGTACAGCCACTGACCTGTAAAGCATACAAACACAGTTTTCAGAACATTGTTAGCCTATTAATTATGCAGAAAACCACCAATTCAGTGGACATGTTTGCTTGTTTTCTATTCAGTCTGACACTTCAGCAATTTATAAGCTAGATGGATTTGGGACAGTCTACATATCTGAACAGGGGCTTTCCTCCCTTACAATTGTTTTCTGTTTAGAATGGATTTTGAAGAAAAAAGTTATTAGATTTTTTTTTTTTTAATGAGATTACACCATATCATTTCTGAATCACCTCAGGGAAAATCACCGCCCTATTCCAATGCTTCTCTCTTTTGGGGAAAATAGGGCAGAAACCTTTTTAAAAAGTCCATAGAAGCAAATGAATACAAGAATCTCGCTTTTTTCTTCCTTTTTATTTGCCTCACACGAACACTGTCTATCATCTTTATGCACAGAAGCTTAATTCATACTTGTTGAAGGACAAGGAAATTAGGAAGACATTTTAAAGATGGAAAATCCCATACAATTATAAGATATTGACCTAAGAAGCCACCATAGTTGAACCAAATGATATTTAACAGAAATGCTATTTTGAAATTCCCCCATCTGTCATACTACATTATCATCATTCATTATGTAGTTATTTGTTTACTTACTTATTCACTCATTCAATTTATATAACAACTTGGAATTCTAGGTGGCTCATATAACATAGCCAAAAACACCCCCCTATGTAAACAAACAAACTCCATTAAAAACAAATTAAAAAATTAACCATTAACTATAGTAAATGTTCCCCTCGCACATACGTGCTAGTCGTTCCTGACTCTAACGGGTGGTGCTCATATCTGTTTCAAAGCTGAAGAGTCAGCGCTATTCAAAGACGTCTCTGTGGTCATGTGGTCGGCATGACTAAATGACGACGGTGCACGGAATGCTATTACCTTCCCACCAAAGGTGGTCCCTATTTTTCTGCTTGCATTTTTTACATGCTTTTGAAATGCTAGGTTGGCAGAAGCTGGGACAAAATAACGGGAACTCACTCCGTTATGCAGCGCTCAGGATTCGAGCCACCAAACTGCCGACCTTTCTGATCGACAAGCTCAGCATCTTAGCCACTGAGCCACTGCATCCCTTTAACTATTAACTAGAGAGCATAAAATGCAGGTGAGTGCCAAGCAACAGCTTATGAACAATTACGTCAAAACTTAGGAAATAACCCTACAAATATTTCATTATTACTATATTTAATATCAACCTTCTTGTACTAAAAATAAGCCTATTTGTATGTTCAGACACCATTGTGAAAAGGAACATCCATCTTCCCGACAATTCTCCCCCCCCCCCCCCGCAAATTCTTTCCATAAATTTTATGAGATTAATTGAGTGATCATTTCAAATTTTAGGTAACATAAAAAGATAATATTCATCTGGCTTCTTCAGGACTTGGAATTCTACGGCAAAAAGATATATATACAGGTCCATAAATGTTTCATTTCTCTGCCCCTCCTTAAACCAGGGTCTTTTCTAAGGATTCTGCAGCAATTATAGAAGGAAAAGCATGAAAACACAGACCTACACTAAAGACCCAGAGCCCTGGACCTGTTTGCCTTCAGTTCCAGTTCCAAAGTGCTCTAAAGCCCTAACAAATATTACCTTTTGGAAATATACAATGGGAAGCAGAGTGATTATAGCAACAGATATACCCACAGGTGCACGTGTGCGTGCACACACACACACACACACACACACACACACACACACAATTGCTCCTACCTTGGATAATTGGTACAATACTGTGTATATATGTGGAAGTCTTCACTCTGTACATAAACAAATGGAAAGATTTATTTAGAACCTGGAAACATCTATTTGCCAGAAGGTCCACAGAAAAATAAGATAACATGACTACCTAGATTTAACCTGAACTAGCCAGAAATCAATCAGCAATGAGCACAGAACGCAGTACATTGACATACTAAAATGATATTGGCCATTCCCAGAGATTCACTATGTTTTCAGACCCAGTCCAATCCATCCTGTCTCAAAATTTGTGACTGAAGGCCTTCACCCATCCATTTATCCCCAAGAGTTAAAAAGGCAGATGAGACTTCGATAAACATCCCACTAACCTATCAGATTTAAAACAACAACAACAGTGAAGTACCTCTGACCTCCATAAGGATCATACATCTTTATTTAACTTTTAGGTAACAACTAAATTACATTAACTTAAAATGTTATGTAACAATTTTATGTAAAATACTGTATATAGATGATCAAAAGCATTATTCCTGGTTTATTTATTTATTTATTTATTTATTTATTTATTTATTTATTTATTTATTATCAAATTTCTATGCCGCCCTTCTCCCGTAGGACTCAGGGCAGCTTACACAGTAAAAAACATACAATAGAAACAGTAAAATCAAATTAAATAGGAATTCAATAATAACGGACAACAAAATTTAAAATTAGAATTAAAACCCCATTAAAATTAATAGCATGTCAGGCCAGACTGGCTTGTTCAAACAGCCATGTCTTAAGGGCGTGGCGGAAGGATCCCAACTCAGGGATGACCCGGATCTCCAGGGGTAACTCATTCCAGAGGGTGGGTCCTCCCACAGAGATGGCTCTCCCCTGGGGGTTGCCAGCCGACATTGTCTGGCCAACAGCACCCTGAGGAGGCTGACTCTGTAGGAGCACATAGGATGGTGGGAGGTTGTTGGTGGCAGAAGGTGTTCTCGTAAATACCCTGGGCCTAAGCCACGGAGCCCTTTAAAGATCATGACCAAAACCTTGAATCGCACCCGGAAAACCACCAGAAGCCAGTGCAGGCCACGCAGGAGAGGTGTAACATGGGAGTGTTGCGGAACTCCCATAACAACCCCCGCAGCCACATTCTGGACCAGTTGGAGTTTCTGGGTGCTCTTCAAGGGGAGCCCCATGTAGAGAGCATTACAGTAGTCCAGACGGGAAGTGACCAGGGCATGAGTGACTGTGCAGACGGCATCCTGATCCAGAAAGGGGTGCAACTGGTAAACCAGGCGCACCTGGTAAAAAGCCCCCCGGCAATGGCTGTAAGATGATCTTCCAAAGACAGCCGAGCATCCAGGAGGACACCCAAGTTATGCACCCTCTCTGAGGAGGTCAAGGTCTCTCCCCCAATCGTCAGTGAAGGAACATATATAACGGGACGCCGGGAACCACAGCCACACAGTCTTGGCAGGGTTGAGCTTCAGCCTGTTCATCCCCATCCCGATCCGCATAGCTTCACGGTTTCTTAAACCAATTCCTCAAAAATCTCAGGTTAATTAACACTAGCATATCTAAATATCTTCTTTTACTACAACCATTTTAAGTGCTCTGTAGCCAACGTGCATTAACAGAGAGATTGCAATGTTCACAATGACAACCGAGACAGAAATTGTATTTAAGGTTGCAACTGGAAAAGGTGCTACCAAGTGCTGTTGGCCTTACCCATGTTTATGTGCGGCTATAGATGTGCTTTAATGGCTTAAACTACTTTAAATTGTGTAAACTGGTCAAAACTGACTGGGGAACAGCGGCCAAAAAGAAGGATAAGCATTCATGAAGCATTACTCAATGTGCAACAATATCTGAGTGGGTATATCTTCTTTTGCATAGTGCTTCACAGTTAATAAAAACATTCTATTCAGCTTAAAAAGTTCCCTTAATCAGTGAGTATCCCACCTAATAATTTTTTAAAAATCCATATTTACATATTTACCATAAAATACTGATATTTTATCTTTGGGTTTAAACTTCAAACTCATGTAGCTGCCCTCATTGGCATGAGACACAATAAGCTTACATCACAGCCTACACACATGCTTTGAACTAACAGCTACTATAGAAATCTACTGCCTGTGATGAACTACTAATCATGTTAACCATAATTTGCAACAGAGACATTACACTCTGTTATTAGCTGGTAGAATCATTCCAGTTATTGCATATATTAAGTTGGGGATCATCCAAATGAAATGTTCAGTGCTAAAGTCATGCCCAATCTGTACATAAATAAGCATTTATGAACAAAAGGCAGAAAGTATCTAATTCATTATATAACCATGCTGAACATTCACTGGGTGTGAATGGTCTTTTTTTTAAATTATTATTATTTTTAAAAATTGCCCTCTTTTGTTTTTCATCACATTTTTTAAAATGTTCTCATAGTTTACCAAACTAGAAAGAGATTTAAAAAAAAAAATTAAGAAAAGACCTCAACTAGTCTGATATACACCAATAAAAATGCATCAATAATAGCTAGCATTCAATATTACACAGCCACCTTTCTACTCCTAGAACACATTTCTTGCAAACCATACAGGCTAATTACATCCTTGAATCTACACCAGAAGGAGCAAAGTCCCTCAGGAGTTGGGCGGCAGAGAAATACGAATATTATTAAATTTGGGGATGATACAAAAGGAGGGAAGATGAATCTGTTCCCCTGATTTTAAAATGCTGGGTTTTTTTTTCAAGATTTTAAGCTATCAGCTCTTTTGTAAAATGCAAAGTGCTTGTTTTCAATCGTGGCAACAATTCCATTACTAATACTTGGCATTTCTGTATGAGCCACTGTTAAAAATTAAAAAATGGAAAGTGATTCTGTCCAGAAGTATCCATAAACAAAAGCCTTTGGCCTTGCTGCCCAACATTTGATGACCTCTGGCACTGGCTGTGTGAGACTTTTGTTCACTATGCTGTCAGTATTCCTCTTCCATGTGATCATCAAATATCGAATATAACATCATACCCAATGGTAGGGTCTACACCACTGCCAAGGCTGGGTGTATCAAAATAAAGCATTTACTGCAAGCTGGCAGTGCTAATAGGAGGAGGTAGCAGTAAAGTGTTGCAAAACAAATCAGTAGACCATATGGCCAGCTTCTGGCATTCGTACCAGTGTTAAAATTCAGTTATCAAGTCAATTGGAGTTCACAAAACTCACAAAATGAGGCCAAAAATTAACTTCATGCTTGACTCACACAGAGTAAAGAATTTGTGCACTGCCATTTTTTAAAATCACATCTTCACTGCGCAACTGTACTGATGCAAGCCAAACAACCTAGCAGTAGTATTTTGTTACACAAACTGAACCTAATAAGCTGTACGTTGACTACCATCACCATTGTAATGTAGTGATATTACTCTATTGGCAGCCCTTGCCTTGCAAATTATAAAAGGAAGGAGGCTATAAGTCAGGGCAAAAGAATACCGAGTTCAGATGACTAAACGAACTTGTCAACCTTTGAATTAAAAGGTATTTATAGTTTCATTAAAACCTGCACTTCTAGTTTTACTTTCATATATTCCTGAATACAGTACCTAAAAGGGCTTCTTTGATGTTCAGGATGAGCTGAGTAATATGGGCAATGGCCAACAGACAGCCATAAATCTGCAGCGCTCAACTCATGCAAGCCTTAGCAAAATGCAGTACTTAAAACAAGAGAGCTACTAACTACATATCTACATACATTTCTTTTTTGATATAAATGTCTGGCCAATAGAAACTACCATGTGAAGTTTAAAATTTCCCTTTGTCAAGGGAAGAAGGAGGAGAAGATGACTAGCCAAATTGCCTACGCTTGCCTGCCTTTCAACTTTTCCTCTCTGATGACCAGCTGACGGGACAAAGCCGCTCTCTTATTTCTAAACATAAACATATCAAAGGCTGTGAACCAATCTTAAGCAAGAGTCAAAGAGTCACCAAATCTAGACTGCTGCTTCTATAATGCACAGGGCCATTGACTTAAATGCCTCGGTCAGCCTTATCAGACTAGGAGAAAAAGAAGAAAGGAAAAAACAATTGTAGAATACGAGAGAAGCAGAGAGACGGGTGGGGAGAGAGGGAGAGAGGGAAATTAACATAAATATGAACTGTATTCGAACTACTAGAAAACCAATATACTTTTTTTCTGAAATGCAATACATGCGGTCCTCAATTTACAACCATTTGTTTAGTGACTGATTGAAGTTACAATGGCATTGAAAAAAGCGACTTGGGACAGTTCTTCACACAATCGTTGTAGCATCCCCATGGTTGTGTGATAAAAATGCAGGCACTTGGCAACTGGCATGTATTTATGGTAGTTCAACTGTCCCAGGGACATGTGAGCACCATTTGTAACCTTCCCAGCCATTTTTTGACAAGCAAAGTCAATGGGGAAAGCCAGATTCTCTTAACAACTGCATGATTCAATTAACAACTGCAGCGATTCACTTAACCATGGTTGTAAAATAGGGCACAAATCATTTAACAATTGTCTTGCTTAGCAGCTGAAATTTTGGGCTCAATTGTTGTCATACGTCCAGGACTATCTGCAGTTCAGGGATGTCAAACTGGATTTCACTGAGGGCTGCATTAGGATTGTGGTTGACCTTGGGGGGCCAGGTGAGCATGGCTGGGTGGCGGTCCAGGTGGTTGCAGCTCACTGGGTGGTGGTGGCCGGGGTGATCGTGACCAGCTTGATGTTGCCCGCATTGGGGGAGTGCCTCTGGTGACCTGGGTAGGGTTGGGGGGATCCACTGTCTCCAGTGCGCGCCCAGGGGGAAGCAGTGACCCGTCACTGATTCCATGGGAGCCCCATGGATCTAAGGCTGTCTGCGTTCCAGCCCACATGGCTACCACCAAATTTTAGATCAGTGCCCAGCTGACTTGGGCCAGGGCTGAGGTGTCAGGAGCTGGTCCTTCACTGCTTCCAGGGCAGCCTTGCTGGCCAGATCTAACCAAACCGTAGGCCTGATGTGGCCCCCAGGCCTTGAGTTTAATATCCCTGCTGGAGTACATTTCGTATTTGACACCTATAGAAGAAATCCATACTGAACTAAAAATTCATGCTTGCAACTCTTCAACATTTAGTAACATTTATTTTTATATTTGCAAATTTAGTAACATTTATTTTTATATTTGCAAATCATCTAGTAAGGTGAGTAAAAGCAAAGCAAAGAAACGGCAAACGTAGGGTGAATAGGAACTAGTATTGATTTTAAACTGTTTGATGTCCTTTTCATTCCATTTTTAATCTTTTATATAATGTCTATGTATGCAGTAACATTAATCCAGAATAACTCTTTAAGAATAAAAAATGGAGTTGCCAAACAAAATTAGCCATTAAACTTTGCAGGGTACTGCTGACTGAGATGATGTTAAATAAATATAGCAATCTATGCTATATCAGTATATAAAAGGAAAAAGATAACTAGTGACAAAAATATTTAAAATGTTCAAATATCTAAAAGAAAGAAAAAATATAAAGTTTCAGCAAAAAGAGATGAATCAATTATTTCTATCAAATATGTGCATATTTTCAAATCAAATAATTCAAAAAAGCCATGTGTTCTATCTAAATGCTCATCCATTATAATACATTTGTGAGAGCCAATACATATAAGTCTATGGCCAAAACAAACTTAAATAATGACTTAAGCTTGGAATATTTTCATATTGCTTCACCAATTCAGAATAATTTAGTAGAAGGGTAACTAACATAAGCTAAGTCCATACAGTAATTTGTAAAAAAGAAAAGAAAAAGATTTGTATCCTATGATTTGTTATAGGCATTTGGAAACTGATGGAATGATCTTCATTTATATATTCTGAGAATGCAAAATACTGAAGATCTTATTAATATCAAAATATAATATTAGCACTTACCTTAGAAACAAAACATTCCGCTATAGCTACAGGATCATTTTCACAGTTTTCCAAATCTTGCAGAAGTTCACTAGTTGACAAAGAAAGGGTTAGTAATTATTGTCATCATATGCCAATATATACTGCCTACAGTTAAAATTGGCACTGCATTTAAGATTCTATTAAAATAAAACAGCAGTATTCATTCTGTTTCCTACTATAATGCTAAGAAGTAATTAGAGCAGGAGTGTCAAACTCATGGCCTGTGAGTTGGATGCCCAGCCCTGGTTTAAGGAAGGGGAAAAAAGTTATGATACGTCACATGATAAGGTTTCTTATCAGTTTTTTAAAATATAATTCCATTAATGATATGAATAAATGTCTATTTGGCTTGCTTGTATCACTGTTTCCCTACTTCTGCTGCTATCTTTATCAGGATAAAAAAAAGCAACTGCTGGCTCTGTTTTACAATATTATAAGAATCTGTATATGTACAATACATGTGCATTATTGCTCTTCACACAATGCCAATATACAGTTTTCTACATCTCTTTAGCATTTAAGGATTTTTCGCTGCTTAATACTAGGAAGGTGACAGTGAAATGATACACACCTTCATGCAGCACTGTTTTATAATAAACTAGCTGATTACCCGGTTTTGCCCGGGTATAGTCATCCAGGAGCCAGCTGCCTCCCTAAGGTTTCAAACGGCCTCACCTCATCCTGGCCTAGGCCTATTCCTGGAGAAGCCTCTGAGTGGGAAGGTCTGGGACACGTCTGTAAACTGTAGATTAGTATCTCTATGGCTCCATGCCCGCCCTCCTGCCCACCAGTCAGCCAGCCGGCCACCCACACTCTGTTTTATATATATAGATAAGGTGCATATGTGTCTTTTTGCCTACTAGCTCTGAATGGTTTTCAGGTGGATTCACATGTGTTAAACCTCTGTTTGTTTAAACACAATTTGTTAAATACACTACAATAGGCTGCATTTGAATAAGCTCTGGGAAAAAGGAATATGTTATAACCTAGCAAAAATTGGGCAACACCCCCCCCCCCATTGGGTTTTTATAGAGTTTAGTAAGAAAAAAAATCATGGTAACTCTATCTAGGATGTCTGGCATGGTTTACTAGATATGGATTAGAACATTATTAAGAATTAGTTATCTTCATCATAATGAAGATAAAGAACTTCGTTCTGGTTACATCTGCTGGTTGATTGCCGATTTGGCATAACTTTGAAGGGTTTTACCAGGGTGAGTGGGGCCTTGTGGAAAATGAGAATGGATTACACAGAAGATTGACCAATCTTTCCTATGCAAAGAAAATTTTTATTTAGTGATCTTGATTGGGATTGAATAATAGATTCAGAAGGGTTCTCATTACTGTAGTTAATTCTACTTCTACCTTTAATTATGCACGCTTAGTTTAATACCCATGCTTGGTGACCAGTTCCCCAAGGTCTAAACATTCACCCAATTATGGCACAGTTGCACAATATGATGTAACTAACTGCAAAGAAGCATTGCTAATATTTGTTCTTATGACACATCAAGATTCATGATCCAAGTCAGCCAAATTCACTGTGACAGAATAAATTGGGGGGGGGGGGGAAACTTCCATTTTCCAGAAAGAATATTAACTACACAAATAAAATGGAAAATACTAACATTCCAGTTTTGATTTTAAAAAAGCTACTCCTCCCAAAAGTGGAAATAGGAAATGAGGCAGCATCTAAAATGGGTCTCACAGGTTTCCATCGAAAAGCATTCCTGGCCAAGAAGTTTGAGCTAAGATTCATTATTATTATTATTATTATGACAAGTGGTTCATGAAATAATTCAAGTGGTAAATAACTACTTAATTTTAAATTAAACGTTTTGGAGTTAAGTTTGATAAGCCTTTACAAATGGGGTGTGTGTGTGTGATGGAAAGCAGACACAATGCAGCTATTACAGCTGCCTAATTTGCTTTAAGAAGTGAAGCTTCATTCTTTATATAAAATATGTTGAGATATTGTTGAAAATAAAAGTTATAGGCAATGTTAATATTCTGGCAATAGATAAAAGTGCCTTTAGCAGCAAATTAAAGTATGTTTTTTATTTTAAGTTTTAACAGCAAAAATGTGTGGGATTCCCTATCTCCCACCATTTCTGCCCATCGCCCTTGCTCTCACAGAATGACCAGGCAACAGGTCCATTTCCTGAAGCTATGTAATTTGATGAGACCTAGGGAGCATAACTTTCTGTGCCAATGCCTGCCCTTAGGAATAATTTCTGCCTGCCTGCCCACTGCTGTCCTTCAGAAGTTCAGATGACTCTGACTCTTAGCTAGCTAGAAGGATTTAAAATCCAATTTTTAGATCTACAAAAGTAAGAATAAGGGCACGTCTTAATGAGTTCATATTATATGAATTATAGAACTGATGAAGTAAGATCTGATCATCTAGCACAATTTTTGTTCCCTCCCAAAGTTTTCAAGAATTTCAACATACACAATTTTAATATGACAGGAGAAGGAATCATTTAAACACATGGAAAGGATCAGTATAAATGAAATTCATTTTAATTCATTTTAATTTTAACTCAATTTAAATTAAACGTTTGCTTTGTTACAGCCACTTATAGGTCCTTATCTGCTCCTATTTCAGTCTGGAATAGCCTGAAAATGATTGTATACATACAACCAAAAGCCTAATATAACCTTCAATCACTTGAAGAAGTTGTGTATCTTTGCTTTGGTTCCTTCAAAACCAAATCAGCTGAAATATCAAAGTCTTTATCAAAGGTGCATAAAGGCAAAATATGTTCCACAATCCAGTCCAGATGTGAACAAGGACACATACCCTTGATGCCAAGTGTACGTTTTCTTCATAGGGATGTGGCTGATTTACTAAAATAGATACAAACTGTCCGACTGCCATTTGTGGAACTCTAGACAAGCAAATCCCCAAACTTCAAATTTGAGTTTAGAAGGATCTTTCCAGCTTCAATGAAAGCAAAACATATTTTTTTTTAATAAATGGAAAGAACCTCTCTGAAACAGGCCCATCTTGTAACATAAATAAGTAACGGGCATAGAAGAAACTGGACCTGCAAAATTCCCAAGTCCGTCCCTGTATTATGCACAAATCTTCTAGAACAGTGGTTCTCAACCTGTGGGTTGTGATCCCTTTGGGGGTCGAATGACCCTTTCACAGGGGTCGCCTAAGACCATTGGAAAACACATATTTCAATACAAATACAGGTGCATGGGAAAATAATTTTATGGTTGGGGGTCACCACAACATGAGGAACTGTATTAAAGGGTCATGGCAGGAGCAGATACCGGTATGTTCCTAAACATTCACTGGCATGTGGCTCTATTTATTCCAATTTCTGGCCACGCACAGGCCAGTCTCAAAATTTAACTAACAGCATTTTCAATCACTAACAATATGAAGGAATGTCACAGGGAGACATGTTACAGTTCTGCAAATATCTTTTATTACTCTTTTTTCACCGTCACTCTGAAGATTATAATACTGTTATCTGTTTCAAGTACTGCCCTCCTCAATTTTCTTTATTCGTTTTGTTCAACCTTCATCCTTTAATCTTCCAGGAAGGTGGGGGGGGACAGGAAAAGCTTTAATGTGTCATTTCTACATATGCTCTCACTTTAATATTTACTTACCTATTGAAATGATAGATATCTTTTATGTTTCCAAACAAAGCCGATCGCTCCTCTGTACCCAAAGACAGCTTGGATTGGTCAGTGATACAATCAAGGTAATCCTATGAAATAAATGAAAAGGGTGCCTTAATGTTGTCTGCTCTTTTCTTCCCCAGAAAATGAAGCTACCTTTAACTGTGTAAAATGAGTCTCTGCCAGATCAATTTCACTCTATATTACTGTAATCCCTTCAGTGAGCCCATCTCAAACAGGCCTTCTATTATGGGAGATAACAATACTTTATCTGTTCACCAATACGAAAGAAATGAGCTCAAAGACTGAACATACTGTGCTGCTCAGTCTATACCCTGTATGTTTTTCAAGCTGCAAATGTATTCAGATTTCACCCCTAGTGACAGCTTAATCATCTCCATTAATTACCCAATAAAATCAATCTTCCTATAGTAAGCCTCCCTCTCACCCCCTTAGTATTATTAACATACCTGTGTTTCATACAACTTACGCAGATTTCTGGGGAAAAGTGCAATTATTTCAGAGCTACTGTAATAAATGTTTTTAACATTTCAAAAATGCAACATAAATATCATCCGCTTATAAAGAACAGAATATTTAGCTGTCTGTATAACTCTCTAGCATGCATAATTTATAATGTGTTATACTAGAATATATTCTTGGGAATTTGTTTGCATGAACAGATGCAAAATATATGAACATAGAGACTACCTTTGGGAGAGATGAATAAGAACAAAAATGAATCAAGGAAACAGAACTGTACCTCAGTATTTTTGTTTTTATAACCATTTTCATTCCTCTTTGATTAAAAGTAAAATTTCCTTAAAGTTAAGCTCACCTCCCAGGGATTTCATGAACTCATTCTTTTTTTGGTAGAAGTGATGGAAGTGATTTGCCATTGCCTTTTTCATCAAGTCTAACCTACAGTTTTGGTATTACTATCTAATTTTTAATCAGTTCCAACATGTTTAGTTTTCAAGACCAGATAACATCAGCCATGAACTGTAGAGAGCAACTAAGTTCCTGCGGCAAAACTACCCTACTCTTTAAACATCTTTAGAGTATTCAATAAACCAATAAAGCATTTTGGAATGGGCTCCTCAGATTCTGGGAAAGAAAATGGCAGTTTGCAAAACATTCTAAGTCTAGAACATCTGCACAGTTTTTCTTTGCCAAGAAAATGGATAGCTACTTTCCTATCATATCAGAAGGAGGCTAGGAAGATGAAGAAATCCTTTCCTAATACAGTGAAAAATAATTGAGTTCTAAAGCAAACATATCCACTTGCCAAGATTTCTGTATCGTTTCAATAAATTTGGTTAAAGAATCCTGCTTTTCTGATTGCAAGTATCTGCTAAGGCCGGGGTCTGCAAACTTAAACACTCAAAGCGCCATTTGGACCCGTTTCCCACAGAAAAGAAAACACCGGGAGCCAATAATGTAACAACCGGTATGACTGGATGGGGGTGGCCAACTCACATCCCTTATTCTCACCCAGTTGCCTCCTGCTCTGGAATATGGAGTGAGTCTCCATCCCACACCATCACCCTTACCTTCTCAAGCCAGGTGAAGAGTGATGCGCAGGGGAGGGCAGGGGCCAGTCCATGGTGGGATCAGCTGACAGGGAGCCGCAGCAGAGGGCCGAAAGAGTCACATGTGGCTCCAGAGCCACAGTTTGCAGACCCCTGTGCTAAGGTAGCAATAAGCACTTAGTCATATACCGCTCTATAGTGCTTTATAGCACTCTCTAAGCCATTTACAGAATCAGCATATTGCCCCCAACAATCTGGGTCTTCATTTAACCAATCTTGGAAGACTGGAAGGCTGAGTCAACCTTGAGCCAGTCAGGATTGAACTCCTAGCAGTGGGCAGAGTTTGCCCGCAATACTGCATTCTAACCAGTCTGCCACCATGTCCTTAGCATCAGTCTCTACTTCCTGCTTTTTCAGTCTGAGTACTCAGCCTTCGATATTTCTACTTTTGTTCTACTCTACCAGTGCTTTCACACAGCAAACTCCATGAACATGTGTATGAAGTTTTCCTGCCAACAGTATGAAAGTGATTTGCTGCTGTCTTTCCAAAACTAGATTTTAACAGCTGTAAGTTGCCACCTGTTGAAACATCAAGACATTTCATACATGGGAGCAAGCTACAACAGTGCAACTTTTAGCTCAATAACCTGGACATGAGGATTCTTATCCAATTATTGCTAGATAACTGTCTTTTGCAAAAATCGATTCCCTCTGCAAAATAACCGTTTTGTCTATTTTCCTCATTAAATTATAACTTTACTTTCATTTAAGCAAAAAGGTGAATTTAGGTAAATGCAATTATATACAGTATCTGCATACTGGAGGGTTGTAACAGTTAAGAGCTATGACATCTAAATGCTACAGTGTGCATTCTCTGCATCTTTACTTTTCATTCCAATTCCATTATCTTATGAACTCATTCTTACGATCCTTCTCTTAAAATATGTTATTGTATTAAGTCATTGTAACAATATCCCCAGGGTTTCCTGAAACTTCCCACTGACCTTTTGTTTTTATTCACAAGCTGCCTTGTAGCAAATATTTAAGAACCTTCATAAAGGAGAAACTATTGCTACACATGCAAACATACCCAGAATCTGAGTCAGTGAGTGGAAAAATAAGCTAATACAATGGTACATCTTTCCAAATTTGAAATTTAATACAAGTTTGGTTCTACCAGCATGAAATAAGTTTGCTCTAAAAACCAAAATAGAGAGCTACAACTATGGTTAAGTATGATAAGACTTTTAAAATGGTATTTTATAAAGTAATTCATTATATTCTTTTTCCACATTAGTCCCAATTTGAAGGCAGTTTGTAATTATGCCTACAAGAAACTGAAACTAATCATTTGTACCAAATATCCAATTTTACTGACAAGTGTTTTTTTTTAAAAATTGAATGTTGTCAGGTTCTGCTTTTTATTTTGTGGTGGTGGTGGTTATGTTTCTCATTGTATTCATTTAAGAGTTTAACAACTGCTTCCGGAGAAAAAGATACAGAACTGTGTGAAAGCAAAGACCGTTTACTATAAAAAATGAAGTATCAGAAAACACAGATTGCTCTATTCTTTACCTAAAACAAAGAAACAGAAACTGCATTGTACTATATAGAAACTGGACTGCAGATAACAATCACTCAAGTATGACAATAAGAAATCCATCAAAATGTAAATTGGATTTTGGCATGGCTAACCTAATTTTTCTAATAGGTTTTTTGGAAACAAAGGTGCTGAACTATTTTACTTGAATTCTGTCTGTTTGCAAATCATGATACAGAACTTGCCAATAAAATAAGGTCAACATAACACTAGTAGACCTTTTCTCAGATTACTATCAAAATTTACAATGCAAAATTAAATATTGCTCAGTTTCTGGGAAAGAGGCCTATGTAGATGAGGACATTGCTGCGTCTCCTTCTAAAACATTTTTAACGTATTTATTTCACATCCAGTCATTTATTTTGAATAGTACATAGCTATAACGGTACCTCTGTGCACTGAAATGCCAAATGAAAAGTTGAAAGTTTGGAAAAGTTGAAGACAGGATTAAGCACCAAAATGATCATATTAACTCTGAATGCCCCCGCTTTAGTTATTTAAGGCAAGAACAAGTGCTATAAGCAGTTGTATTACCAAATGTAGTTATTTTTTCTTACCATTTGAAAGCGCTTATGAAAAAGAAGTCCAAAAGAAACTCGACTGGCATGGAAGTTCAAGTCTCTTGCCAAAAACAGCATGTTTAAATTTTATGAGACAAAGTAATGAGTATCATGAAGAATCAAAACTTTGTTCACACAGCTCACCCTAAGACTTTCTTACTAACCTTTACTGGGATTGTAGCCACAGAGATGAAATCAGCTCTATAAAACCCACTTCTGAAGATCATTATAATTCATGGGAACCAACCACCCCAATAAATAAATAACTTAGAGTTTTCAAATTAGAGATCTGTATTGTGCCTTGTCATTTAATAGCTCCGCAAACTTGTTCTAGAATAAGAAATGCCATTAAAAATGGAACATGATCTCTCACTCCGTCCTGCATGGAAAATGATCAAAGCTACACAACCACAAGTTTGTTTTATAGCCTTAATCTTTTTTTTTTCCTGTTTAAAAATTATTTGACCCAAACAGACCAATGGAAAGTACTAACAATATGATAGCAAGCTGTGAACATTTGAAATCCTGATCTGAAAAAATATGTGGAAAATCCCTGATAACACACCAGACCATTTATTGTTCAAGCGAACTCAGTATCTGTTGGGAAACAAAAGAAAAAGACCAACCTCCTAAATCAACCATGGAATTAAAACTAATTTAATAAAGTTAACAGCTTGAGTATTATATCTGTTCAAACAGTTTAACAGAATAATTTGAAATGCAACCAAAACCTCACTCATTATTCACCCCTTTTGGATTTTCTGAATTTCTGCATATAAATATCCTACTGATTCAAAACACAAGTGCCTGAATTAATCAATAATACCAAAGTTTCAGGTCATAAGGTCATGTAATATGTC
>JANHFR010001949.1:375526-386824 GCA_032468015.1 Mimophis mahfalensis | reverse complement strand
TGCCGACTGTCAGCAGATCAGCAGTTTGATTCTTATTGGTTCAAGGTTGACTCAGCCTTCCATCTTTCCAAGGTCAGTAAAATGAGGATCCAGATTGTTGGGACAATCTGCTGACTCTGTAAACTGCTTAGAGAAGGCTGTAAAGCACTGTGAAGCAGTATATAAGTGTTATTATTGCCGCGGACTGTAATAAAAGTAGAAATTTTAAGAATGAAGGCAGCAGCTAAAGTGTAAGTACCTATTTCTTCAGGATGTTAAAATGGTGAACTTCTTATTATATTTAATAGCTTCCTCTGGTATATTTATCAGCTTAATTATTTACTTAATTATTTACTTTCACTAGCAAAAGCCCTTTGGCATGAACATAAAGTGCAAAGTGCTATAAGGTTGAATGCCTCTCTATGCTGTCATCTATAAATGGTGATCGGAGACCAAGAAACACAATTTAAGTCTGGTGAGCATTGTGGATGGGAGCAATTACATCTCAACAAGTTCGGATCACATAAAAAAAATTCTACAGGAATCAAATTTCATGTCAAACACAATCATTAAGAAATCTAGAAGAAAGTTACCATCGTAACACCTGATTAGAACTCATAGTAACTCCACTCCCATCAAGATTTATTGCGTACAGTATCTTTAATGAACTTATTAACTTTAATAAATTAA
Organism: Mimophis mahfalensis; assembly: GCA_032468015.1. Taxonomy (NCBI): domain Eukaryota; kingdom Metazoa; phylum Chordata; class Lepidosauria; order Squamata; genus Mimophis; species Mimophis mahfalensis. Next base: position 386,155 of record JANHFR010001949.1, on the reverse strand, counting down.
GAATATATCACCTGCCTTGGAAAATAGTAAAAATCAGCAGAAAATAAACTATACTCGAACTGCAAGTATTTTTCTGGTATTCTTTTAAAATATGTAGAACAGTGATGAGATTATTCCTGCATTTTTCACACATATGACAGTTTAAATTCACATGTCATATGAATTTTATAGACTGTATTAAAAAGAACATTGGAGCACAGCTGACTGGAATGTTGTACTCTTAACTGGATACACACCAAGCAAAGCCATGGTAACCATTGTATTTAAAGATCCATTTTAAAAGACTCATTATTATGCTCCTCAGGATTTCAACTATATAAGATCCAACTTGGCAACCATCCTGTTAAAGATGTTTTTAGTCAATTCTTTTTCCTGAGCAGTTTTGGAAGGTTAAAAGGCTCAACTGCTGTTCTCATATACCAGGACATAAATATCAATATCCTTGACAAAAGGCAAGATAAATATTTATCAAGGTTTACAAGTGGGGATTATTTAATGTTCAAGTAAGAAGCTGTAGTCTAGATATTAAAGCAAAACAGTGCTGGACTTACTCAGTAAAAGGGTGGAAGACTTGCCAGGGTTGTGGCAATCTGAATGATAAAAGAAAATTTCCCAAAATAAAGCAATGAGAAACTAGTTCCACAGAATTGTGAAAAATCTACATGAGGGTACTCATGAAATCACTAGAAATCTAGCTTGGTTTGGAGGTAGTTTTGTTTCTTAAACATTTGTGGTTCAGTCACGAAGTCGTGTTTGACTCTTCACAATCCCATGAATCAAAGCCTTCCAGACTTTGTCCAAATTCATGTTAATTGCATCGATGACACTATCTAACCATCTCAGCCTCTGCCAACCCTTCAGTCTTTCCCAACGTTAGTGTCTTTTCCACTGATCTTAAACATTACACTTGAGAAGACCTTTCAAGTCCGAAACAGGTTCCAAGATCAAAGAGATACACTAAAGGATGCCAATGGAAAGGTAGCAACTGATTCCAAGATGGTCAAAGATAGAAAGGTACATAAATACTGTACAGTATAGATGTGAACATCCATCCAAGAAACCTTAGACTACACTATATTACTTACTTTAAAGAGTCTCTATTAATAGAAGATAAAGTTAGATCTGTCTTGACTCATTACCAAGTACAGTAGGAAGGCTACAAAAATTGACAGAATATCAGTCAAAGTTTTAATCAAGCTATTCCAGCAAATCTGCAGCATGATACAAAGACCAGAAGATCAGAAGTCAATCTAGTTTTAAATAATAAAAAAGAGGTTACCAAAAGGTATAAAATATTGTACCAGTAGTCTTCGAGTTACGACCACAATTGAGCTTAAAATTAATGTTGCTAAATGAAACATTTGTTAAGTGAGTTTTGCCCTTTTACAAATTTTCTTCCCACAATTGTTAAGTGAGTCATTGAATTCGTTAAGTTAGGAACCTAGCTGTTAAGTGAATCTGGCTTCCCCATTATCTTTGCTTGCCAGAAGGTCACAAAAGGGGATCACATGATCCAGGACACTGCATCAGTCAGAAATATGAGTCTGTTGCCAAGCATCTGAATTTTGATCATATTTTGACCATGGGGATGCTGAAACAAACGTAAGTGTGAAAAATGGTCATAAGTCACTTTTTTCGATGCCATTGTTGATTTTGAATGGTCACTAAATGAATGGTTGTAAGTCAAGGACTATTTGTACAATATCCTTAATTTCACATGCTAGCAAAACAATGCAGAAGATGAGAGGAGATGACAGATGTTCAAGCTGTCTTTATAAAAGGCTGAGTAACACTAGACATTACTGCTGATGCAGCCTAAATAAATGAGAAAGCCAAAGAATATAAAAAAAGAAGTCACTGTGTACTTTGTCAATTATAGAAAGGCCCTTGTGTCAGTCATGTGAAGCTATGAAATGTGTTTAGGAAAATGGGAAACCCAGAACGCCCCAAGATCAAGACGGGGGTGGGGAGGTCACGAAAGCCTTTGAGCAGTCTTTCTCTCCAAAAAAGGGGGCCAAAGTAGACTTTTCACTGCCCCACGGACATTTCACTTCATTCAGCTTAGAAAAAAAGCGGAGATGCTATGAGGGATATTTCCATTTGCACCTACAGAGATCAGAATAGTGCAATGATTGAAGTTCCTTGTGATTCTGTATGAAAGCAAAAGTTGAACTCTGAACAAGCAGGATAGAAAACTATGCTTTTGAACATTGGTGTTGGAGCAGAATACAACAGCCAGCCAAGAAAAAAAAAACAATTGGATCATTTTTTTAAAAAAGCCTCTCATATGACCAGGCTGAAAGGCACCTGTTTTTGGACACATTATGCAAAAACCTAGCTCTTTGGAGAAGAATCTAATGGATGGTAGAAATAAAGAAACAAAGAAGACGACTAACAGCAAGGTGGACAAATTCGACTGCAGTGGCAATGGTATAACTTTTGAAGCCACGAGAGATCAAGGGGCAGATTTTCATACATTTCATGGAAATGTATTTATGTGGTCACTAAGAGCTGACGCCAACTGGACAGCACATAATCAATCCCCAATTTTCACCTCAAACCACTTACAGCATACTTTAAAAACAAAACAAAACAACTTCATATTAGGTTAATCTAGAGCAGTGGTTCTCAACCTTCCTAATGCCGTGACTCTTTAATACAGTTCCTCATGTTGTGGTGACCCACAACCATACATCTGTATTGGTATTGAAATATGTGTTTTTTGATGTCTTAGGCGACCCCTGTGAAAGGGTCGTTCGACCCCCCAAAGGGGTCGCGACCCACAGGTTGAGAACCACTCATTTAGAGGGCTGGATACCTCCCGGAAAAGAAAGTAAATTGAAGAATTGTTGCCAATATCAGCTTCTGTGCTCAATGTTTATGCTGTGCCCCGGACCAGGTAGTGACAAAGTGACTGAAACAACTTTGCATTTATTATTATACTGTGAATTCTGCAGGAGTATTAGGTTTGCTTATAATATGCTCCTAATAAGTAAATTTCTAGGAAGATCAGGACAATTTTTATATAAGTTATCTTAGAATATCTGAAAATGCCTTTTCACTTGTGCAGTAGCCAAATTCTGTGTGGCCACTGTGAAAATAAGGCATAACTGGTCACTTCTGTTTTATTAATCACTTTAGGGTTTTAATGTATTTGCTATCTTAGTTTAGGAGATACTTATTTTTACTTCATAGATTGTGATATTTTAGATTCATAATTGTAAAGATAATTAACACACCATTATATTAGTGTATGTTATATTTTTATTATAGAGAATCTTCATTACACATTTCTTTTCTTACATAAGCATCAATCTGCTTCGCTATCAGGAGGTATTTTTAAAAAGAAGATGTCTGAAGTAAATGTGTACTTTCATTTTCTTTAAACTTCATAGTATGTATCCTTAAAAATTATTAAATTTAAAGTGTGGATTTTTATTGGCACGGATTTTACCTTGCAACTGTAGCATTTGATAGCATGCATCCTAAAATAAAATCATGACCTACGTTTGAGGGAAAGGAAAAAGAACGAGAGAGGAGGGGAAAGGGAAAGAAATTAACAACCGGGAAAGGGGGGATACAAAGAATTTGGATAAATTTATCCCCTGCAGCTGTTCAGGAAGAATAAGGGAAAAGGGGAAAATTGTTAAAAGGATTTATTCAGATGCCTTGAAAACTTTGAAAAAATGAAGTGCTAAAATAAGAAGAAAAAATAGATTTACCAGAAGAATAAGAATTACTACATCTCCAAAATTAGCCAGCTGTGGAGGAAACAGCTTGGCAGCAAACCATACCAGGAAAACAGATCAGGATTTCCTGGTGTAATAGAAGCTGCTCAAACAAAAGTAAAAAACAGGTCAAAATGCAAAAAGATGCCCTTATAAAGGGCCATGCATAAATCAATTTTGTGTCAGCTTAAAATTGGGCTTCCATTACATGTCATTTTATACTGTACCAATATTGCACCCACAAGGCATAAATTATATCAGCAATCAAATGTCCTGGAACTTTTACACTATAAATGAAATGTATGCACTGTTTTAGCTTTTTGGAGGAGAGAAATCATAACTCTAACTTTAACTCTAAGGATCTTGTGTGCAAGTTTATGATAGATGTTGAAAACTAAATGGCTTTTTAAAAAAAACACAACTGGATCTTAACATTTGCACATTTGGTTATAATTTAACCTGCTTAGTAATTGAGCTTTAAGTCCATTCAATAACTTGCATTTTCTGGAATATGTGAAAGGCAATTTTTCAGAATAAGGGTTACTTATTATATACGGTGATTAGTGATGGAAGAATGCTTGTGACCAAGACCCCTAAAAGTGGCTTACGGTAATTTTAATTTCAGTCTTCAAGTTTGATTTGTACTAGAATAGATAATACAATCCTGTATGGTCTGGATTTAATTCATTGTTTACACAATGAAATCCGTGTTAAAATTGAACAAAGCCTTAATTTTTCTTTAAACAGTTTTTTAAAAATAAATATTTAGAATTAGATATTACTTAGGGATACCGGAGGTTGACTTTTTTTAGTTTTGTTCACATTTTTTAAAATTTTGTTTTTATTTTACTTTTCCCCTTCGTTTTTCTTTCATTCTAACTAATCTGATATATACTTTTCTGCCTTTTGTTTGTTTGTTTATTTATTTACTTTGACTCCAGGCCAATTCTGGGTGGCTCTAACAATATAAAAGCAACACTTAATACAACAAAATAAATAGAAAAATAATAAAAGAAGTAAGTAAGCAAACAAATCCAGATAGCAACTATACATTGAAGGATTTTTTAAATTAATAGATTAAGTTTCATTCAGCCTTGTACAAAACTTACTTAATTTGGACAGAATGTTATAAACTAATTGCTAAGGTGATTAAAGAAATAATTTCTTTTAAAAAGTAGCCATCATTATTACCTTTGGATTGTATTTATGTATGAACATGTGAAACCCTTGACAACTCACCTACAGGAGTTTCTCATGCCAGAGACCAGATTATTTGGATTTCTCTAAAACATTTCCTACTTATGCTTCATCTGTGCATCTCACTTCTGAGGAGGTATAATAAACTAGTTAAGAATTATGGGTTATTCTTACTGATCAAGAGGATTTGACATGAAAAGGCAATAGAAAAGCCCTATCTAAAGGCCCTCAACTTAAGGTCTATCTTTTAACTAATTTTATTTGTTTTGCTGGTGCTCACTGAAAATTTTAACCTGCATGATTGGGTAAACAGAGTATAAGCTGGAACATTCTTTAGGATGGAATTTTTTGATCATGGAGCTAGATCAATGGTTCTCAACCTGTGGGTCGGGACCCCTTTGGGGGTCGAACAACCCTTTCACAGGGGTCGCCTAAGGCCATCGGAAAACACATATTTCAATACAAATACAAGTGTATGTGAAAATAATTTTATGGTTGGGGGTCACCACAACATGAGGAGCTATATTAAAGGGTCGCGGGATTAGGAAGGTTGAGAACCACTGAGCTAGATGTAGGTTTAAGAAATGAAATGCACTTTCTTCAAAACAGATTAGAAAATAAAAGGGCTATAAGTTATCTGCCGAAGCAATACCCAGAGTCGCATAACAGACGAAGTCACAAAGAGGTTTGTTTCATTTCAGCTCAATTTAATGCTTAAAACCATCTATTGTGATTTGTAGATCATTGTTCAAGGAATGAAAAGGTCACTATGATCTTTTGTTCAATAAACCAAGGTAAAAATAAACCACAGCTGACAATGGTGTGTAAGCCTAGCCAATGACTAAAACTTCAGAGTTGGTTCATATACAGTTGTAAGCTCATGATTGATTTCATGTTATAAGAACAAGACATCATACGCCTTGAACTTACACACACTTATACACCCCTCCATCTTCTGCTGTAAGGAAGAGAATGGAGATTCCCAATTATCTAAGGCAAGGGTCTTCAAACTTGGCAAGTTTAAGACTTGTGGACTTCAACTCCCAGAATTCTGAGCTAACATGACTGGAGGAGGAATTCTGGGAGTTGACATCCACAAGTCTTAAAGCTCTCAAGTTTGAAGACTCCTGATCTAAATCATGGTGGTCCCAAAGGTGCTTTTTTTGTTCTGAAGAGGCTTCATGGATGTAAACAGAAACATTTTCAAAGAAAAAACCCCCAAGAAAGTCCAGTTGCCTTTCAAAAAAAGCACCTTTGGGGAAAGACTGGATATTTCTGTTTCTGTAGTGATTAATTACAGTGTAATCTAAACCCTAAACTATGATTAAACTTGCCTATGCTTAGTAGAAACAAGCAATTAAAATTGTGATTTGAAGCTATTTTATTTTCATTAGTCATAGTGTATGTGGAGAACCTAGGACCATTTGGGGGGCTGAATTTTAAAAAGTAAATTTCTAGTATTTAGAAAAGGAAAAAAAAATTCTGCAATACATTTCTAGTTTAAATATTTAGCAGCAAATAATGACTGAAAAAGTTAAATGGTTGGACATATTCTTCCACCCTTCAATTTTCCAAATAAGTTTCCTAGACAGAAATGGAAAAAACTTAGAAGCTGAATTTCTTCTAAGTGGTTCCCCAACTATTCTTTCAAGCATTTGAAAATAATGCCATGTTTCCCCGAAAATAAGCCCTAGCCTGATTTTTCAGGATGCTGGTTAATAATAGCCTTATCCCCAAAATAAGCTCCAGTTAAGATCATCAGCCACACAGATGCATTTAGTACTGTATTTCCCTAAAAATAAGCCCTAATGTGTCCTTTGGAACAAAAATGAGTATAATACCCAGTCTTATTTTGAGGAAAACATGGTAATTTTAGGAAATACATTACAAGTGCATAAAAAAAGGATTTTCCAATTAATATAGGTCCTAGAGTTCTGGGATCTGTATCTGCAGACTGCGAGGCTTGGGAATGTTATGGAATCTAAGGATAAATTTATGCTTGTCATATTTGCACAATATGATAAAGGCAGCAGCAAAGGAAACAGAAGGATGACTGAAGTTATTGGACAACAATTAAGTAAAGTTCATGAGTAATAGTCAGACTTCTACAGAACTGTCACCATAATATATGGGCATCTACATTTTCATTATTCTCTGAAATATTTTTAAGTACCTTGTCCCCAAAAAATTGCCTTGCCTAAAGTCCTGTTTATCTTTCAATATTGTTTCAAGGTAAAAGAGGTGACATTTAACAATTTGATAAATTACTTAAAGCTTAATTTTAAAACAAACACACTTAGAAAAAGGTCAGTTGGTTACTCATTTTATTAAGCTCTCCTATTTCAGTCGGTTATACTTTATTTTTTTAAAAAAATAATCTAAGAGAAGAAAAGGTGTACCATATGACATTTGTAGGAAGACTAAGTGATGTTGAGTTGACAAGAATCTGTACCTGAAGCTCATCACTTTGCAGAAAGTGGTTCCAAACACAGCATCTTCCTTCAGAAAAATCTATACTTATACAGTACAGGGCAGGATAGCCAAATTACAATGGCTCACAAACATTAGGTATGGAATGGTAAGAATAATATAACAACTATCTGAGAACAAGTCAGGCATTCAGGCAGGAATAAAAAATAACATCGGAAAACCAGGTTGGCGCTCCACAAGCCTTTATTATTATTATTATTATTCACAGCACGAAACAGCACAGAACTTCTCTGAAAAGGGTAATCCTCCTAAAGACAGTGTTGGGAGCAACTGCCATCCAACGCTGTTCTTAAGTGTGAAGCCACACACCCCTGGCAGCCCCACCCCAAGAGCCTTCTTGAACGTGCTGGCCCATCTGGCTCCTTCTAGACACCCCTTCTAGAACTATCACCCTGCTTCCTTGCACCTTCCTGACGCTTCCCATGCTTCTAGCCACACCCCTCCCCCCAAGCAGTCAACTCGAGCTGCTGTAGGAGCCACCTCTAGAGTTGGACAAAGCTGCTGCCCAATCCTGACGGCACTTGCATGAATAACCATGCAGCTGCTGACAGAATGCAGGAGCCTCCTCTGGAGTAACCATGCAGTGGGAGGAAGACAACACTACAGCAACAGGTGACCAGGTGACCAGCCTCTCCAATGGCGAGCCAGGCATTGGGTCAACAACAAAGCAGACTATGAGTTAAACATCATAACTGCATGTTCCATCTAAATATTTTGAATTCTATTTGTTGTTATGACTGCATAGCACCATTTTTTAGAATCATAAATGTAAAAAAAAAATTCCAATTATTTTATTATATTTTATTATATAAAATTAGATTAACAGATAGATTCATTCTATAATGCCTCCACTGTTCAGTTTACTACTCTACCTCCACTTCTGTGGGATTAAACGCCTTTGAATTAACTGTGACTAGTATAAAATTGGATCACCTAAAAATCATCACTTATGATTATGGCTAAAGTGTATATATATGCATCATTACAATATCATATCTGCCCCTCTCTCATATATTAGAGGTTAGTATGTCCATAGTCAACTAGTATTTGGTTGAATTATCTTCTTCTATTGCTATTCTTTTATGGAAACTTTGCAGTTCTAAGTCTACTAAGTAACCTTGATCAAAGAAATGTGACAAGGATTATACGTTTCAACTACATTGACAAGGATTATATGTTTCAACTACATTGTAGTTTCAACTACATCTGTCCTTTAAAAAAGCTGGGTAGGATTATTCAACAATACAATTAGAAAACAATACTGACCTTCATTCTTGGTTAAAGTTTCCTTACTCTCTGGTGTTTTATCTGGCATCTCAGCTGAGAAATGTTCAGTGACACCTAAAGGACATTTGCTATTGCTATTCTTTTATGGAAACTTTGCAGTTCTAAGTCTACTAAGTAACCTTGATCAAAGAAATGTGACAAGGATTATACGTTTCAACTACATTGACAAGGATTATATGTTTCAACTACATTGTAGTTTCAACTACATCTGTCCTTTAAAAAAGCTGGGTAGGATTATTCAACAATACAATTAGAAAACAATACTGACCTTCATTCTTGGTTAAAGTTTCCTTACTCTCTGGTGTTTTATCTGGCATCTCAGCTGAGAAATGTTCAGTGACACCTAAAGGACATTTTTTTTTAAAAAAAGGAAAGTTTTCATGTTGAAGCCAGTAGAGCTAAACAAAATAGTACCCTTTTTTTTTTTTTTTTGCTAAAGTTTAGATTATAACCTATAAGTGTAGTGGCTCACAAACCTCTCAAATAGGGTACACCTATGACAGCAACACTATCCAGGCATTAAAGGTTCCTCTTCAGCAACTTCAGGAGGATAGATGGGGAAAAGGAAAATGATGGATTGCCATACCTGGCATTCTAAAATCAACTGCTCACTCCGATTTTTGCTGCAGCTGAGAATGCCCATTCTCTTTTCCCTTGTTCCTTCAACAGCAAGGAGGAGGAGGAAGAGTAAGTAGTATCTTTTTCCTCACTGCTTTACTCCTGCCTTCTTCAATGCTCTTCCACAGAGGCTCCTATTGGGACCCTGCTTTTGAGTTATTATATTTAGATTACAGAAATATGACAACCACCAAATATTGCAGCAAAAATCCAGGTACCATTAGTGGATGATAAATTTTGTCGAACTCATGAGGCAGGAAATAGGCAGCAAGGCTGAACCCAAAAATCCTGTGCACTATAAACATAATGCCTATCATAAATCTCCCAGAGTCACCTTGGACAGTGAGGTGGGCAACATATAAATTTAATAAATAAACCTTAAAATGGCTGCCTCCCATGTCTTCAGTATATTTTTCTCACCCTTGTAACTGTTCCACTTGTTTCCTATTGCTTTAACATGAATACAAGTCAAACCAGAAGAACGGAATAAATTTATAGGAATATTAACAATTTCCTTTAAAATGCCTATGTAAAATTCCTTTGTACATCTCAACAAATCTTGAAGAACTTCTGACAAGTCTATTTCCCTGACTAGGGATTATTACTAATTTCATCTAATGGCCCTAACCCTCATGACAGATAATTTTTGCTCTTAAGACAATGGAGAAAGCTGAATGTATGCCTTTTAAGAAGTTAAATGGCCTTTAAGTGTCATGAACCCTTTGCACTTCATTTTCACTCTTGCCAACTTTCAATATTAAGTTTAAATAAATGTTAAAGCAATGTCAAGTAACACTTCGTCCAGTATTCAAATAATTTATCCTTCCTGAGTAAACGACTGAGTGATGAAAGCATCATGTTAGGCACTCGCAACACAATTGAGACAGCTTACTGAAAAGCTGAAGTGCTAGGAGACTATCAGAATACAAATCAGCAGTACTGTATTTGATTTAGAATTACACTGGGTAAACAATCACATTGCTGATACATTAACTGGATCGCTCCCAGATGTTACATGTTCCAAGCCTATTTAAAGGGAAGAACTGTTCAGAAACACCATCCTTAACTCTACTTTAAAAGGTAAAGGTAAAGGTTCCCATCACACATATGTGCTAGTCATTCCCGACTCTAGGGGGCAGTGCTCATCTCCGTCTCCAAGCCGAAGAGCCAGTGCTGTCTGAAGACGTCTCCATGGTCATGTGGCTGACATGACTAAATGCCAAAGGCACACAGAACGCTGTTACCTTCCCACCAAGGTGGTCCCTATTTTTCTACTTGCATTTTTACATGCTTTCGAACTGCTAGGTTG
>JANHFR010001949.1:239275-251285 GCA_032468015.1 Mimophis mahfalensis | reverse complement strand
TCTGAGTATATTCATTGCTATCCAAGTTTAAGTTTAATGGCAAATGCGAGTTATATTTGGGGGTCAGGCATGCCTTCATCTCTGGCTTAAAGTCAGCTTCAATGCTTTTTTAGTTAACAGTGTGCTATTCAAGTGTCACTCCATCCTTGTAAGAGGACTCCCACACGGCATAGCAGAGGTGCATTACAATGAGATCTCTGCTTTAATGCAACTCCTATTTTACAGTAGCTCCGAAATCCAAGCTACACTGTGGCTCTAGAGAAGAATCCAGCCCCTTCCACTTGAGCAGGAAATCAGCCAAGGAATTATTTTAAATCCAATTTGATACTTTGTACAGGCCAAAGAATTTTCAGTATGCGTAATCTGGAGGAGTACAAGCCACAACACTAACCGTTTTATGCTTCCAGAAGGCGAAAGGAACAGACGCTCCTTTTTAGCAACTTCCCAGTTTACTGTAAGAGGGGATTGATAGTGACGCTAAACTTTCCAGAAACATATTCATAAGAGGAAGCTGTTTTAGTCAAGGCGCTACTGCGCAATTGAAAGCATTCAAACCTCACTAGGTTTGTGTTTGGCACCGATAGGACATTAAGTACGGATTTTCAGCCCATGATATGGGTTTTTACATTTCACCATAGATGTGACTCAAAAGTTTCAGACAAGTAAAACCATTTGTCATGTTGAACAATTGCTTGGTGTTTGCTGTTCCCTCGTACACATTGGGCAATAAATGCTTCCAAGTTATTCCAATACAAGGAAGGCTGCCATCACTTTCATTTTGCGGGTTGCCCCAAATAGTATGGCTTTTACTTTTTAAAAAAAAAATCAAATGTCCTTAAAAACAAAAAAGTTGCTCATTGCCCCAATAATAATTTAGCTCAACCCCACATCTGCTTAGCCAGCAAGATATTTGTGAATGGAACTAAATATTACACTCAATTCTAGTTGCCCATCACCCAAATAATAACAATTTAGCTCCACCCCATATTTACTTAGGCACCCAAGGACATTTGTGAATGGAGCGAAATACAAGTGCCATTTCTAGCCCAGATTCAGGCAGAGTAGGATTACTGAGGCTCCTACTTTACTGCCAGATGATAAAAACAAAATCCCTTCCCTTCTGAATGGTAGGTCTTTTTCAAAGCCCCCCCCCCCTCCATCTCTTGCCTCCACCGTGTTCCCCATTAGAACACCTGTCATCAGATGATCAGCGGGAGGCAGCCAGTCCATGAGGAATCAAGCTACCCATTATGAGCTAAAGTGCACTGAAAGTCTTGATTCTGGGTGGGATTACTTATGCAAAAAAGCCATATAGAAAATAAAACTTCAATCTTCTTTCTGCCTCATGTTACCCAAGTCCAAACAGTGTCTTGTGTTCATGTAAGATGATGTCTGTCCAACCTTATATATGGTTAAATGTAGTATTTAGCTGCCAGCTTGCCTGTAATTAGGCAGTTCAAATCCCAGCAGGCTCAAGGTTGACTCAGCCTTCCATCCTTCTGAGGTGGGTAAAATGAGGACCCAGATTGTTGGGGGCAGTATGCTGACTGTGTAAATCACTTAGAGAGGGTTGAAAGCCCTGATAAGTGGTATATAAATCAAATGCTATTGCTGTATTTCTATTGCTATAGAAAATTTTGAGAGGCTGGGGAGAGGCATTTAGGAATATAGATTAGAACCGCACAATTGTCAACAGAAAAAACTTGTCCATCTGAAGGTGTTTTTAATTAGATTCTTCCCCCCTCATATTTAATAACAAAAAAAAAAACCACAGCAAAGACACATACCTGTGTAAGCATAACTGAAGATGTGGCATTACCCCCTTATGGAGTGTCAGAGGTAGTACTGGAACGGGATTTGTGATTCCACTTTTATCAGTTTTGTTCAAGAATCAAATTTGCTTGCTCTCATTTTTACATCTGAAACCAAAGCAAAACCTTGATACTGCTGCAGTTTTGCTGAACTTGTGGGGCAATCTGTTCTTCCATTCATGGAAACCTTTGCCCTACTTACCCCTCATTTGCCTCTAAGCAAATTATCAGAGATTTCTTTATTATTGCTGTATATGACCAGCCAATGCACATAGGGTAAACTAAGGATACAGAGTGGGAGTGGTGTCATTCTATTTCCCCTTAAGTGGAGCGGTGTGAAGGGATTTTTGTTTCTCTGAGACTAGTACTACACTGGGTCTTCTTAAATCATGATTGTTTGCACTGTACATGGGGCTTTTGATAGTCACAGAAATGAAGATTACTATGGAGTTACTTCAAGCCACTTTTAAATGAAACACTATGTCAGTGTGAAAGTGCATATAGTGATCTTTAATGAATTTCTTTACTTAATATTATACCATTAAAAAAAAGTGAAAAAGTTTCTCTCTAATTCCTCTCTTGTCTTAGAACAATGCAAGGGTTATGAAGTTAGAATTTTTTTTTCTATTTATATGCCGTCCTTCTCCGAAGACTCAGGGCAGCTTACAGTACATTTATAGCAATTTAACCTCATATTGGCCAAATCATTTCCCACATGGTTTCCATTCCCATCAACTTAAACATCGCAAGAACATTTTTGTTCACCTTTTAAATGAGACAGATCCCCAATACTGCCACCTCCTTCCCACCTTAAGTGAGTATTTGTAAGAAAAAGTGTAATTATGCTAATTATTATTTATAGGTCAGGAAGATCCGCTAAAATTCATCTGTAATTATTTCAGGATTAAAATAATCAAGGTCACAAAACAACACTTCAGCAACTGATCTAGATTCTAGATAGCTAATTCTTTATAATCTTTTAAATACCACTTAGCCTTCTTCATTCTAAAGGATGTTGTGCGTGGTTTTTCTCCACTTATTTCTATTAACTGGTCCAAAAGCATGTCCATAAAATTATCAGATTCAAACAAAATGCAGAGTGTGAAATAAAACATATTTTCACATTTACTTCATAGAAGTACTGGCTCAAGTGAGGAGAAGAAAGGTTTTGCGTATCTTTATGTAACTCACAATGTTAAAACAATGCACAATGTGCATGGGAAACATACTCCTCTTCATGAAATTTTGCCACTGAGATAACTGTATCATTTAAAAATAATTCTGAAACCAGAGGAAAGTTGTGGGAGGGCATATCTGTGTCAACTCCTTCAGAAACACTGCGGATATACAGTACTTTAGGAAGTAGTTAGTTACCTACCCAAATGTAAAATAGCCTTTTCACCTTCATGTTCCAGGTTTTTTTTATCAACAGCTGACATATACATAACAACATCTCAATTTGTTGCATTTATTTGAGTAAATATCTGGTAAATAAAGTCATTAATAAAACATTACAAAATTAAATACATTTAAAAAAGCTTGCCAGTATACATAAAGTCCACAAACATGTACTTCTTCTTTTTAAAAAATAAAATTATGTTCAGAGCACCCTTGATATAAAATGCCAGACTAGCATCTACCAGCAGATGGTAGCTTGTGAAATATTGCAGCAGTGTTCCTCAACCTTGGCAACTTTAAAATGTGTGGACTCCCAACTCCCAGAATTCCTCACCTAGCATGCTATTAGGGTTGCTAAAGTTGAGAAACACCGCATTAGAACAAAGGATGTTTTCCTGAAGAGTTTGGGGAACAAGCTTCACCTCTACAACTTAGATCACTTAGCCAACCAGCCAGACAACCTACCAAGTTGGATGTTAAAATAGGAAGCGATAGCTGGATATGCTTATTATAAGAAGGGGGTGGGTTGACTTGCATTCCCCCTCTCTCCAAGACGTCTGTGGAGATAGTCTCCCTCCAAGACTGTCCCATAATGGTATTGGCCTTTTTTCTTGCTGTCCTATCAGATCCTTTTAGCAGTAGGTTGATCAATCCTAGCAGACCATAAAAGGAGGAGAGATTATGTCTGGCTGAGCCTCAAAGTTGGTAACAGTACCTAAAAAAATCAAGCCCTTGAACCCCAGTTTGCTTATGTGTTGCTTTGTGAATAGAGGCATTTGTTGCAATGCTTTAACAGTGGCAGCATCCCCATTTGAACAAACGGCACCCCTCTCCCCACCCCTCCCTGCCCGCAACACCACATTGGTTATAACTTCGTTTATATTGTTACTTAGAGCACATTTCGTTTCCACCGATGTGAATCAATAGTAACACTCACTTGATAATTTATGTACACAAGCACAAGAACCTTAACATCCATGAGTCTGGTGTACAACTTAATGATCAAACTGGTTGTAAAGGAACAGCGTTTCCCTAGTAGTTTTCTATCAGGCAGAATTACTGCCTAGGAAAGTCCCTCTAAAATCGATGTTTTCCTGTCTATCTTGATCATCCGCAGGTAGTAAAAGCAGCATCCGTAATCTGTGATAAAATAAAATCGCACTTGAAAAAAACTGCCTTAAACAGAAGGGGTTGAATTCTTTAAAATGTCAGAATTCAACCCAAAAAGAGAAAATTGCTCATAACGACCAAACTAGCAGGTGTCCTATTTAATAGTTCCAGTTTATTGACCATTTCTCTCAAGATGGCTGCGTGTTCGCTTATATACTCTTCTTTTGAGGAGGGCTCAGTTTCCTCATCCCTCTTATCCGAGTTAGAAGTTCTTTGATAAAATCCTACAAAAAAAAAAAGTGGGGGGGAGAATCACTGATTAAAAATAATAGTAAGTATTTTCAAGATGCAACTCATATCCACCCTCCACTGTTCTTACATATCAAATACAGGAAGTCCTCGACTTACAACCACAATTGACTTAACCACATTTTTGTGGCTAAGTGAGACATTTGTTAAATGAATTCTGCCCCATTTGATGACTTTTCTTGTCTCAGTTAAGTGAATCACTTCATTTGTTAAGTTACTAACACAGTGGTTAAGTGTATCTGGTTTCCCTATTGACTTTGCTTGTCAGAAGGTTACCAAAGCAGATTGAGTGACCCCAGGATACTGCAATCATCATATTTATGTTGCCAAGTCAGTTGCCAACTGTCTGAATTTCAATCATGTGACCACGGGGATGCTGCCATGGTCACGCGTATGAATCAGCCACTTGTTTCAACAGTCATCAGCCACTTGTTTCAATGCCGTGGTGGCGCATGTGGTTAGAATGCAGTACTGCAGGCTACTTCTGCTGACTGCCGGCTGACTGCAATTCAGCAGTTCGATTCTTACCGGCTCAAAGTTGATTCAAGCCTTCTGCCCTTTTGAGGTCGGTAAAATGAGGACCCAGATTGTTGGGGGCAATTATGCTGACTCTGTAAACCTCTTAGAGAGGGCTGTAAAGCACTGTGAAGCAGTATATAAATGAACTGTTCTAAATCAAGGACTAGCAATTCAATTCTCTTCAAAGCTCCTACACGAGAGTGCTCCTAAATCAAGATACAGCCAATCAAATCACCCCTTCTGAATTCTGAAGAACTAAAGCTATTGCCAGGATTCTATGGCAGAAGGAGCCCATATAAAGGGTGAGGCTCTAAAGAAGTTAAACTCTTTCTACCATTCCAAAGCACTTACTTCATTCAGTTGCAGAGGGTGATTGCTACCATTGTAGCAAAGGGCAATATTTGCGCTCGCCTTATCAGTTTAATCCCCATTCAGCATAACCTCCCCATTCTTGCTAAAAGGTAGATCTGTTCCAATGAATGAAAATTCTTAATTCAGCAAATACAAGCATAGACTCTGGTCCATAAGACGCACCTGACCATAAGATGCACCCAGTTTTTAGAGCAGGAAAACAAGAAAAAATATTCTGAACCAAATAGTACCAGTATATTAAAATATTTAGCTCCATTGTTCTGAGAGTACTTGCCCCCACTCGTGCGTGCGCTGGACAGCATTCGGACCATAAGACGCACCCTCATTTCCCCCCCCACACACACTTTTGGGGGGGGAAAGTGAGTCTTATGGTCCAAAATGTACGGTAATTCATCATATCCAAAATCGATTAAAATGGTTCTTAATCTGGATTCCAAAGATAAGGATACAGTGTTAAGGTCTTTAGTATGGACAAATTAAAATTAAGCGAATATATGACCAAAACATCACCCCAAAAAAATTCATTTCATAAAGTTTTTGCATTATCATTTAATATTTTACAAGATCTCAAGTGGAAACACCAAATTTGCTTGGTTGGTCATTTTCAGTCTCATAAAAGTCATTGTTTTGCAGGACACTAGTAAACAAAAGGCAACATTTTGACAATCAGTCAATTATCATCATCCAGGTACAATTCCACGGTCAATTGATCGTGGAAGTGGCCCTTTTTATTTGCTTTTTGGAACTTGCTTTGCTTTGGGGGGGGGGGGTGTCTACAAAGGATATGTTTTCATGTTTTCCCAGTATGGAGTACAGCCATTCCTTATACAAAGTTCAACCATTCTATTTTGCAGTTGTGAGGGGTACATCAATTTTTAAAATTCATTCTTACGTTCTGCTAAATTAGTCCTGCACATTCACCCTGCTTAGCCTATGTACATTTCCTTTTGAATTTGATGGAGTTTGTCAGAAATATATTGTTTCAGCTTCTTCAGTGTTTTGGATGCTACTTAATTCAGCTATTGTCATATTGTATCTTGACCAGTGGTGGGATTCAAATTTTTTTACTACTGGTTCTGTGGGCATGGCTTGGTGGGTGTGACTATGCTGTTGGCCAATCAGAGGTGGTATTTGTCGGTGTCAGCCAATCAGAGGTGGTATTTGCCGGTTCTCTGAACCAGTCAAAATGATCGCTACCAGTTAAGTTAGTAACATGGTTGTTATGTGAATCTGGCTTCCCCACTGAATTTGTTTGTCAAAAGGTCACAAAAGGTGATCACATGACCCTGAGACAGTCCAACCATCATAAAACTATATATATAAAGCAGGGTGTGTGTGTGTGTATGTATGTGCCGTATATGCTCTTCCACACCTACACCAAACTCTACCAAACTTGGCACACAGATACCTTACCCTCTGGCCCTGAACACTGTGGACGTCAGATGCACCTCAGTTCAACTGATGAAGCTTCTTAGATGAGAAGCAAAATGCCTTCTTCTTCTTCCTTAAAACTGACCTGAATGACTGAGAATCTCCATAGACATGGTTTCTAGTACATACAGTGGAACCTCAGGTTGCGAACGCAATCCTTTGTGGGATTGCATTTGCAACCCAAAGTATTCACACCCTAAAGCGATGCTTCTGCACATGCACAGAAGGCAAAACGGTGCAGAAAGGAAGCTCTCTGTGCCGTTTTTGGGTCGGAAGCTGAGTTTTGGATAGTAAATCGATCCAAAACTCAGCTGGATTTTCAGGTCGGAACCCAAATTGGTTGTGAACTGAAGCGTCCGCAATCCGAGGTTTCACTGTACTGTATATAGAGAGGGATGTTGAGATAAAATCAACTATTTCCTTCCAGTAGCTTCTGAAGAATCAACAAGGTCACTTAATCTAATTATGTCTAACTTTGTTAACTGAGAGCCAAGCTTAATTTTAGAGAGGAAAGGCAAAAAATCTAAGCAAGTTGGTAAGTTTTGAAGAAACATGAAATTTTGACATCTGAACCTACTTCCTGTTTCTAGACAACTAGGCAGTGTGATAATGTGTTTTAAAAACATGTGCATTGATTCCCATAATAAAGAACTGATTTCCCCAATCCTAGGTTTCATCTGAATAAATTAGAAGGCACTAACAAACATTTTCTGCTCAAATATTAATGGCACTTTCCTTAAAACACCATCACTGAAATTTCACACTAAGCAGAACTCTATTTTAAGTTGCTATCTGGAAAATGGAACTAAGTATTTATTAATAGCATAAAGGCACTCATAATAGCCAAACATTTCCTAGAGGCTTCTGATGCCAGGAGCTTATCTTTCCAAGCAATAAAGCTATTTTAAGTGCCAATGGCTTGAGACTTTCAAGTGCCCAATAAAAGGTACAGTTGTACATACTTTTTAGAGCAAAACACAAATTGTTGAAACATTGTCTTTTTTGATCTGCTACTGTAGTTTTATTTTGCCATTTCCTCATTTGGAGGAAATGCTGTGTACAACTGGCTTGCAAAGAATATCTTCCTCAAGGCTTATGTTACGGGGACAGAAACTATTTTTAATTGCTGGCACCCACCAAACTTACTCTTAAGATAAGGCATCCCTATGTCCAAAAATAAAAAAATTGCAGCATTCACTTCTTGTAGAGCATAAATCCAATGCATGTGAACAACAGAGATAAAGAGAGAATATCTTGCACGTTAAAAAGCTAGAGAATTAGTGAAAGCCATGGAAAAACAATCCAACAGCGGGGTGTTTGTTTGGCAAGGTGTAAATCTGGTGTGTAAACAGCCATGAAAGACATCCAAATGCTTTGCACTGATGGTACAAGCAGCTGTACAACACATTTAAATCACTAATCTTAGAGAGTTGCCTTATGTAGTATATCAGAGCTTTGATCCACTCTTATTGCCTACCTTAGCTTTCTTAAATCACCAGGGTTGAATTCATATCAAAGGAGACTTAACTTTAGTTTTCCCTTAGTTTCCCTGCAGATGTACCAGTTTACAATGAAAAATGGCAGACACCATATAGACAGCCCCAGGTGGCGAAGACTGCGTGTAGCAGAGAGCTGTGGTGGTACAGTGGTGAGAATGGAGTACTGCAGGCTAACTCTGCATTCCACTGCCAGCAGTTCCATCCTAACCAGCTCAAAGTTGACTCAGCCTTCCATCCTTCCAAGGTCAGTAAAATGAGGATGCAGATTGTTGGGGCCAATATGCTGACTCTGTAAACTGTTTAGAGAGTGCTATAAAGCATTATGGACCAGTATATAAGTATAAAGTGGGGGCAATATGCTGACTTTATAAACCACTCAGAGCATGCTGTAAAGGATTATGGAAAATCCACTCTATTGCTCTTGCTATTGTAACATTTCACTAAAGATTTAAACATAAGCTCGTAGGCCAAATCATATCCAAATGCATAATGTACCAGATCTCTTCAGAATATCAGTGTTGTTACAAAAACTACCCAAAAGCCGAATTATAGACTATTATTATGGAATGAGTTTGCCTCAAGATTAACAGGCAAAGATATTCAAAAAACACTACTATCACCACAACTAAGACTTTTGCTATCGTGCTTCTACTGACAAAAATTACTGCCTATAAATCCTCAGTAGTTTTAGCTGTTAGGAACTTGGGGGTTAACAAATACCCTATATTCTGCCACATGGGTTTATAGGACATAAGCAGTTGTTTACATTAATGCAAATTTCCTGTAAGTTTTTTCTTCTCTGGATTCAGAAACCACAGGTAACAATTCATAGTATGAGAACATCAGGCTTGTTACCAGGAACACAAACGTGGTGGTATGTATCTTTTTAAAAATAGCATGTTTGTTTGTTTGTTTGGTCACACATCTCTCAAATGCAGCTAACAACACCTAAAAAGAATTTAATTTTTTTTTTTTACATAAAGTAAATTATAGCCTAGATGCTGAAAACACAATTGAATTACTTCTAATAATTTGATTGTATTTTCCAGATGGTAATATAGCCTTGGGGTGGTTCTGTGCATTATATTCCTGTAGTTGGAAGAAGCTTTCTAAACTTGATTTCTGACAGAACAGGATAACAATCTATTGAATCAAGGATTAAATTTCTTCCACCAAATCTTTCCAACATCTAGAAGATGATGTGGATTCATACCATGATTATGGTATTTTGATAGGATTATTACCATTTCCTCTAAGGGCATGCTATTTTTTTTTTCAAAAACTAAAAAGTAAAGCATGGTCCAATGACATTTTCTAAGTGGGGAGGCCCAGACTAAACAGCGAGGGAGAGAAGGTATCTGCTGATCTCTATATCAGCAGATATCAACTGTTTCAAGGTCATCCCTATTGTTCACATACAGCTGCTATAGTCACGCATACTTCAATTATCATTCAAGGTTAAAAATCTGAAACAACTACTGTGTAAAAGCATTCTTGCAGAGAATAAGGACGGGACTAGACATGAGATTGGTACTTATTTTTAACGTGCATTAATTCAGCAATGCAAAATCTAGTTTTATAAAAATTAAAAATAGTTTTTAAGGTCAAATGATCTAATAAACTCTAGGAGTAGCCAACATAGGTGAATTGATTACATTCTTTGTAGCAGCCATTAACAGTTCTTTTTTTTAATGTCAGGAAAATACTGTAATAAATCTTTAAAGGTTGTATGAACTTGCATTTAAATGTATCTGTATGTTTTTTCCCCTCAAGATGATGACGTACTTTTCCAATCCAAAGAATTAAAATAAATGAGGTTTATAAGCACTACCAAACAATGCTATATCTAACGCTAACTCTATAAGTCTGTGTGGATTGCATTTTTTATTTTTAATTACATATAATAAACACTGAAAATAATTATTTATTTGATTGTTGTGTTGATCAGGATATATATGACTGCTGCCTATACAGAAGATTATATCGAGTTTTTACATGTAAAATAATATAAAATTTGTTTACCTCTGTGGGTTTGTAGCAATCTACAAGCGCTTCCTAGAAGTACAATAATAAAAGCATCAGTTATCTTTCACTCCTCTTTTACATATATAAGAACTGGTTACTTCTGGATAGCTCACACATCTTTTCTAAGGGAAACATATGCAAAACAGGCTTCTCTCATGGGTGTAAAAATCAATCATCAATCAAAAGCTTAATACTTTGACCTATATTTTACTAACATTTTCCCTTTTCACTCAATGTTATGGCAAAAGTATAAGTGAATCATTCCCTGTGTTAAAGTGTACTATTTACCTGACCAATAGAAAGTGCCAGAAAGACAGTGACACATTCTCGGAAACCCGTACAGGTATGCCATCAAATCATGGGAATGCTAATCCTCGTACCACAATTCATAGCTGTTACAGACTTAATTTTACCGTTCTTTACTGTGCTTTATTAATCTGCTCTCTAAACATTAAAAGGATGTTCTAGAAGACTGATAGTCTGAATTAAGCAGGATTCTGTGCCATTCTCCCAAATCTCTTAAAATCGAACTAACTTGTAATTTGAGGGCTCTCTCCTCTTCATTAGCAGCATCCAGAAGATCGTCAATATCAATTTCTACATCTGGCATCTCTTCTTCCTAGAAAACGAGAAATCTGGGTGAGAAATTCTACTGTGCTTATATTGTTCACTCCCTTTTTAGCCAGCTCCAAAAATTGAATGGCAGTTCATTCATTCTCTCTATTAATGCACTCTCACACACGCCCCCTTTAAGCCACTCTCCTGACATTTAGCACCAGGCCAGGTTAGACTTGTAGCCAGCTGGCCACTCCTCTGCATATAAAAGAGAAGCAGGTGCCTAGCCCAGCATTTAAAAGAAAAAAAACCCACCAGTAACATGAGCTCTCTGGGCAGAGACCCGGGACATGCTATTTATCCTCTATTACTCCCATGCCAATTAGGCCAAGAGCTGGAAAATTGCACTTGAGCTTTGTAAAGTAGATGTCACGCATTCAGATTTGCATTGTTCGAATCTCTCTTTTGTTTATCCCGAGGAAACCAAGATAAGTTTGTCAGTCTTCCAGGTAAACCAGAAAGGAAATGGGATTAAATAAGCTAATTCTACTTTATTGCAGGGCTACATTAACTCAAGGTTGACTCAGCCTTCCATCCTTCCGAGGTAGGTAAATTGAGGACCCAGATTGCTAGGGACAATAAGCTGACTTTGTAAAATGCCACTTGGTGTGTGTGTGTGTGTGTGTGTGTGTGTGTGTGTGCGTGTTTGTGTGAAAGCCTCAATAAGCAGGCACATACTAAAGAATGAAGGCTATTGCTAAGCACATTGACTTGTGCTTATAAATTGTAATCCGCCCTGAGTCTCCGGAGAAGGGGGGCATATAAATTGAATTTTTTTAAAAAACCAGAGTCTTGCAAGTCTGAAAGTACAAACTTTGTCTGCTGCTTTTAAATGTGTGATCAGTTAGGGCAGTGGTTCTCAACCTTCCTAATGCTGCGACCCTTTAATACAGTTCCTCATGTTGTGGTGACCCCCAACCA
>JANHFR010001949.1:163431-173880 GCA_032468015.1 Mimophis mahfalensis | reverse complement strand
GAAGAATAATAGTAATACAGTCTTAGTAAATAATTTGACAGTGTTGTGGGAATTAGTTGTTTAGCAGAGTGATGGCACTTGGGGGAAAACTGTCCTTGTGTCTAGTTGTTCTGGTGTGCAGTACCCTATAGCATCATTTTGAAGTTGAAACAATTCATGTCCAGGATGGGAGGGGTCCGTAGATATTTTCACAGCCCTTTTTGACTCGCGCAGAATACAGGTCCTCAATGGAAGGCAGGTTGGTAGCAATTGTTTTTTTCTGCAGTTCTAATTATCCTTTGAAGTCTGTGTCTGCCTTGTTTGGTCACAGAGCCAAACCAGACAGTTACAGAGGTGCAGATGACAGACTTGCCTATCACAGCAGGATCAACTTTTCTCCAGTTTTAATGCATAAAAGATATAAAGAACCCCCAATTTTGCATGTGTTATGGAATGTCCTAAGTGCACTCTCCTTCCACTCTGGCTAGCTGGTAATGAGAAGATCAGGTCAAGATTGCTTCAGCTTTTTCTCTTGCCTTGGTGAGCTGTTGCTTGATGTAGCATTGCAGAATATGACTAACATATACTTGCTTGCATGTTTAGGAAAATGCATGTCTTGAAAAGTGCAGGGCTCCAGCACTGTGCTCAAAGATGGGTCACCTTATCTTTATTTTCAATGCATGTGCAATGAGTGCAAAACTGAAAGAAGTTGGGGGCAAGGGAAATCTGTACAAAGATAACTGATAGAAAAGGAAAGGAAGGATGCTTGGTTGGCAGCGAAAATAGAAGGAATGAGTGACCTGTGGAGAATCCCCAGAAGTCTGTCTTCTTTGTCCTTTCCAGGCTTCATGATTCCAGGAAGAGAGGCTTGCAAAACCAAGTGTTTTTTCTGTTGGATAGATCTTTTTCTTTGAAGACGTTTCGCTTCTCATCCAAGAAACTTCTTCAATTCTCAGATGACTGAGAATCTCCATAGATATGTATAGGAACACTTCCCAAAAATTGGTATTTATTGAATTCAGGACTTGCCCTCTTGTCATCACACAGATGCAGTCAAAGAAGCACTATTACAGTAGTTATTACTTTATTACGTTCTTATAAATAACAACGTTGTCATTTATTTATTAGGTACTGCAGTCGTATTTTGCTTAATCAAAATTTATCTCCAATAGGGTTGCAATATTGTTGCAATTCCACTGAAATATTAATATTAAAAGGGTACGCCTATCCTATATCTTAAACTATTTGGTGTATCTTGCAAATTAGGTTGCTATATGGAAAAACCCCAAACATAAATAAGACTGTTTCACTTTTCAAATTTAGCAGATTTTCCCCACAAAACTTAATGACCTCCAGTTTGCTTAAAAGTTTTAGACCTGTTGGATAAAAACATACATTAACTGAAGCTACTGTATGAATGACTGCAACTTGATCTTGATCATGAACATCCACTTTATTCCCCAATTTAAAAGAGAGACTATAAATTAAGAGAAAGTGTGGAAAAAGTAACCTCATTATAATTGGTGGCTGGAATTTAAAAAAAAATATTTACAAGGAAAACTGAATTGGTAAAAATGATGAGCAATCTTGTACATGGCAAAAGGATCTGGTTATTTGAGGGAGCACCTTACCCCAATCGCATCTACCTGTCCCATCAGATGTGACACAAAAGATACGTTGTGACTCCTGCATATAAAGGAAGGCTGTCTTAGCAGCTTTAGTCATCATGGTCATCCATAATGCAGAGACTGGTTGCCCCTAGAAGCCAACACATGAAGCCTGATTATAGTTGTTGTTAACATAACTGGGGTCAGTTACTGATTATATTTGTTCACTGTAATGTTGATGTTAATGAGTTAATTTTCTATTCTTCAGCTCACAATGGTGAATGGAACTGTATGTTTGAACAAGATAAAATATAGATGCTTAGTTCAAGTCACCTGAATTCTGAGTAAGCAGTGGGGTAAAGAGAAATTAAACATATCACAGTGCCTTTTGGAAAGACCTACAACATTTAGGTCAGGGACAGCTGGCTAGAATAAGGACAACTTGTATTGTTTAGTGTGCCTGATGCCAAGGCAGATGGCATGTTATTTTGTTAGGTTTATTTATTTATATGATTTATATAGCTGCCCTCTCAGCACATGATTCAGAGTAGCATATCAGCAATAAACAAATCACAACTGAGTGCATATAAAAACAACACAATGAACAAATAATCAGAAACCCAACAGGACATAAAATGCTTGGGAAAGCTTCAGCCAATGGGAGTATATCTGACTCAGTACCTGAGGAAAGAGCCGGGTTAGTAATGGTTTTTGAAAAGCAGGTAGGGTAAGGCCATCCATATCTTATTGGGGATGCTGCCCCAAAGGGCAAGAATGGCAGCTAAGAAGGCACATCCTCTACATTCTGCCAGATGACACTGTTTAAGTGACAGGCATTCAAGACTGCAAGATCTTACTAGATAGACTGAAGTAATCAGAGGTAACAGTTGCAGAGATAACATGGCCCTGCACCATGAACAGTTTTATACATGAGAACCAACATCTTAATTTGTACCCCAGAGTACACTGATAACCAGTGTAGTTCACAAAGTAGACATTAAGTGGGCATATTGAGGTACCCCCACAACTTATCTGTAATGCTGCAGACCAGCTATACCTTCCAACTGGTCTTCAGAGACAACTTCACAATACAACACATTTTTATAAGCCAAGAGGTGATCAAGGCATCAGTGATTATAAACAGGGCCTCCTTCTGATCCAAAGTGGGTACAGTATAATTGTAGCTGTGCAAAGGCCTTCTCCGGCATGGCTGCCACCTGTTGTTGAAAACTGACAGAATAGATCAGGGTTTCTCAACCTTGGCAACTTTAAGACATGTGAAGTATAACTCCAAGGCTGGCTGGGGAATTCTGGGAGTTGTAGTCCACATGTTTTAAAAATTGCTAAGGTTAGGAAATGTTGGAACAGACCCATCCCCTGTAGAAGAAACAGTATTGTTTTGTGATTTAGTCATAACAGGAAGAAAACAGTACATTTCTTTCTGTAATAATCCTTTTAGCAGAACTTGTTTTTCCTACATTAAGCCTGCAAAGATTTCCCTGCCTTTTTTCTCCCAATAGCTATAACAGAGTGCTCTTCTTTACGGGTGACACAGTGAGGTGCTAAGATTCTAATGCTTCAGTCTGATGCACAACTATTCAACATAAGTTACTACTAGTGACAAGGGAAGATGGATGTGTGGATCTGTAGAATAGGAAGATTGGTTTAGTTGAATGATAAGCAGTGAGAATTGCATACACAAAGCTTGTGTTGTTAGCTAAACTGAATTCCCAGATCTAAAAAAAAAATCTGGAAACAGCAGAATAGAATCTATGATAAAAGAATCAGAGTAGAATCAGTGATAAAAAGCTGTGAAGAAATAGCTTCTCTGTACCAAATATCAGATGCCTGATGTATATGGAGACCTGCTTCATGAGATTCTCATCCATTCGTGTATACTCTGTGTACACACTCAAGCACACAAACTCCTTTTATTTTCTTCTTTTGTGAAGATGATAATTTAAGTGAGGTTTGTTTCTGAGCCAAAGTGTCAAAGAGTCAAAATGATCGGGTGACAAGACTGGCAAGTGAAACATATTTCATTATTATGTAAATCATTTTATCTTCCATCATACCTGAATGTGGACTTGTGGCTTACAGTGTTCATCATTGTGAAAATGTCTTAGGGGCTTGAAAGAATGACTTCCTGCTCTCTGCTACTTGAAAAAGCTGACTGATTCACCGAGATGTAAAATATGAATTTCCTCTTTATATTTTAAGATCAGTTTTAAGGTTGAAGATTTTAAAACTAACATGACGGCAATCCTGGAGAATTTAAAACACTTCGCTCTTTTGTGATAGCACTGCACTGAAATGTGTACTTTCTCAAATCTGTACTTTTTTGCTACACCGTCTTGAAATATAAGAGAGCTTTGATCCAATGTGATGCAGGGTGGGGGACTTACAAACGATCAGTGTATTTGTTTCCAGTATCCATTTTACCAATAAACCCTAGACTTTTTTGGACTTGCTTTACCTGTGCTCAGGCAACCTAGGTTGGAATAAAAAGTCTTTAAATTTACACTCTCCTATGTATATGGTAGAATGTGTGTGTGTGTGCGTGTGCATGCTTGTGCATCTCATGATTGTATGAGAGTTGTACCATGCCCTATTTTCCTTGCCTCAGGTACCTCAGCCAGGAACACTGAAGCTCTCTCATATGCAAGAAGGAAAATACACACTGCAGCTGACCGTGACTGACACAGCTGGCCAAAGGAGTTCAGATAACATCTCAGTGACAGTACTTCCAATGATTCATTCTGAATTAGGTGAGAAAACTGATGAAATAACCGTTTTCTTGTTCTGTGGTATAGCTGAGAGTGAGACTATGTATGTCTGTAATTAAAATCACAATGGTACATGCTTTAAATACATTGCAAATAGGGTACAGGTCTTATAGTTTAAAGTACATTAAAGAGGTGTGTGGACTTCAACTCCCAGAATTTCTAACTGCCAAGGTTGAAAAACACTGCAAAAGTCTGTTCTCTTTTTCATTTGGCTCTCCTGGCATGCTATTCCATGCATTCTAGTAAAGTGTATTACAGATGTAGTCTCTAGGGACATAATTTTGCCGTTATATGTGGCAAATTTTGCTATTATATATCCCATTATAGCAGGACCTACAATACTAATGCAATACTAACCTGGGCAGGGATTTTGAAATTGAACATGTTTAAGCAACTTTATCTCATAAGAAAGTAGTTTCTTACAATACCAAGAATGCTTCATTCCTTTTTACATAATGCACAATCATTCCAATCATCTAGTTAAATGAATCCCATATGGTATTTACTCCAATTGACTCTGGGTGGTTTACAAATACATGACAACCAATGCCAGCCAAAAACAAGATGACATCTGGGCCCAATCTACAAACAGCAAATAAAAATAACAAATATGCAAAGCATTTGTTCCATCACTGATCCTGTGTGCCAACTTTGTTCATAATTCCTACATTTCAATCCTGTCTTAAATGAGCTCCTAGAGAACTCAACGGCATACAATGTAGTCCTCCATTTTTTCCCACCAAGCAACCCTGTGAGGTAGATTGGGAGCTAGCAGTGGAACCGTCCAAAGTCACCTAGTGAGTAACATGGTTGAGAGTGGACTTGAATGTGGACCTGGCTATTCTTAGTCCAAACCTTAGCAATTACATGTGCTGGCTTTGTAATGTCAGTAGAAATATCCTTGAAAGACAGAAGGCAGAAGAGCTGGAACCAGGGCAGTGGTGAGATTAGAGACATCTCAGCCCACAGAAAGAATGGGAGTGTGGAAAGTGTCTCAGAAGGGACCCTCCTTAGTTCCCTGGAAAGTAAAGGTGGGGGAGGGGAGGAGTGCTTTCAGACTTGCAAGGTTCTGTTATTGGACCCTTACAAGAAAGGTAGAGTTAGTTTCCTCTCTGGAGTACCTTGAAAGGCTCGCAATCTTTTGCCACCTACTTCTGCATCACTCCGAGTATATGACCAATTCCAGTAGGAACGATCTCATCCTTGAGTCACAACCAGTGGTGGGATTCAGATTTTTTTACTACTGGTTCTGTGGGCATCGCTTAGTGGGTGTGGCTATGCTGTTGGCCAATCAGAAGTGGTCATTGCCGGTGTTGGCCAGTCAGAGGTGGTATTTGCTGGTTCTCTGAACCAGTCAAAATTATCACTACCGGTTCTCCGGAACCTGTCGGAACTGGCTGAATACCCTCTCTGGTCCCAACCAATGGTCAGGTTCAGTTGTTGGGGACCAGATTCAGGAATCGGGACTTATGAGGTGCCAAGATCAAAGGGTACCACAGCCTATATGTCCTGCAGATACTATATGTCCCTTCTCCTCCCAGCAGCCCTCCTGTCTCTACCAGGCCTAGGTTGCCCCAGTCTTTGGAGAAAGACTCCGATGCTGCACCCTGGCCCTGGCCCATTGCTTTTTACTTCCTTAACTTTGCTCCATTTTCCCTTTCTTTCCCTCCAGGTTTTTACAACCTCTCTAGCTCGGCTGTATTTTCCCCCAGCATTTTAATCACCATAGCAACCATTGCTGGGAAGAATCCTTGCTCTCCTGACCCTTCTTTCTCCTATTATTTATTTATCAGAATGATGTTCTCCACTTTTATTCAGGAGCTCAACTGAAATAATATGAAGATTTATTTTGGGTTGCATGAGTGAGATCGAGCTACACTAAAAATTCAAGAGAATTACCAAAAGGAGTTTGGTCTCCTAAGATACCAGTTGCTGGCAGATATTCTAGGTTGCCCCTGGTGCTTATTCAGAGAATTACAAGCTTTGTATTCTGACAAATGATCTGTCAACAGACATACAGGTGGTCCTTGACTTACAACAGTTCATTTAGTGACCGTTCAAAGTTATAACAGCACTGAAAAAGTGACTCATGGCCATTTTTCATACTTACAAATGTTGCAGCATCCCCATAGTCATGTGATCAAAGTTCAGGCGCTTGACACGTGACTCATATTTATGTGCCATGTCCCGGGGTCATGTGATCATCTTTTGCAACCTTCTGATAAGCAAAGCCAAGCGGGAAACCAGATTCACTTAACCGGATTACTAATGTAACAATTATGATGATTCAATTAACAACTGTGGCAAGAAAGCTTGTAAAATGGGGTAAAACTCACTTAACTATCAATGTTGGGCTTAAATATGGTTGTAAGTCGAGGACTACTACCCCATTTATGAAGCATTCAAAAGGACTAACCATAGGCCAAGAAAGGAGCAAATGTTGCTAAGCACTTCCTCCCTTATCAACATACCAGCAGCCAGAGAAGGAGGAACCAATATCTAATCATCACACTAAGCAGCAATGAAAGAAGAACTATACCACTAATCATTACATCCTGCCCAAATCCCACAAAGGCTGGTCCAGGCTACTATATCTAAACAGACAACAAAGCTCACTCCTAACCAGATAATGACAGAGTTACACAAAACAAACCATGCTCAGAGAACTCCAAGAATTCCAAAATTCAGCCCTGAGCTACATATAGACCTGCCCCTTGTTTATCAACTGAGTCCCATTCCAACTACAAGGAAAGTGAAATATTGAGCAAAATGGAATGGTTGTTAAGTGAACACATGAGGTGGGAGAGGGAGGGAGGGAGGGAGAGAGAATGCAAAACCACTGGTTGCTGTCATCTCATTCAGGTGGTTCTCTTACACGGCAACACCAGAATTACTCTCACTTCAGCATGTACTGTTATTAGATGCCCAAAATTTGGTCATAAAGGCACATATTGTTTGGGAAATGATTTATATTACCATTCATTATGATTATGTGTGCAAATGGTTATTAGCTGAAATAATTGCTAAATGGGGAGCAGGTGTAATCTCTATTGTTAAATATTCATAACTTCACCAGACTCCACAAATCTCTTTGTGAAATAAATATATTTGTGGGGGACACATATATACAATGTAGGGGGAAACAGAAAGTAATGGGAAGGTTACATATGCTGCCTTCAGCTTTGAAACAATAGGCACGATGTAAATCCAATAAATAAATGTAAGGCAATGAAGGTCATATAAAATGCAACAATATGAGCAATCAGCTCAGAGCAGCAGCTTTTCAGATCAGCAAGTAGAATAGTTTATGTCCCATGTATGCTGAATTTGTAAAGCGGGCAGAATTTGGTTTTAACTGGTTGGTTGCTCCCCCCCCCCCTTGTCTAGAGATGTCATTTGTTGAATGGTTTTGCCTTATTCTTCTACCTGAAATATTCATAGGGTTAGGAAGAAATGAAAGGATGCATAACAAAGGGGCTTCCACTGTTGCAATATCTATTTTAAACAGCTGCTTCTTATATTTTGCAAATTAATTTGTCTTCTAAACTGAGAATTGGCCTATTGCAGGTTGCATTGGGAAATGTTCCCGATACCAGTTCCTCTGTGATGATGGCTGCTGCATTGACATCACTTATGCTTGTGATGGGGAGAACCATTGCCCTGATGGGTCAGATGAAACTTTTTGCCATAAATGTGAGTGAACATAACCTGTCCATTTAAGCATTAAAAAAAAAAGCTCAACAATAATAATAGCTCAATAATAAGTGAAGGCATGTAGATTTGAAATCCTGCACTTGAGTCTTAGGGAAAGAAAAATAGCAATTGTACTTAGGCTTATATACTGCTTCACATGTTTTGCAGCCCTTTCCAGACGGTTTACAGAATCAGCATATTGCCCACAACAATCTGGGTCCTCTAAATGCCTATGGAGATTCTCAGTCATCCAGGTCATGCTTGTCCCAAATGTGCTTTTTCAAGAGGCAACTGGACTTTCTGGACCAGTTTCTCAAATTGCCTCTTGAAAAAACACCTTTGGGACAATCTGGGTCCTCATTTTACTAACCTCGGAAGGATGGAAGTCTGAGTCAGCCTTGCGTTGGACAAAATCAAACTCCTGGCTGGGAGCAGTCAGTTAGCCTGCAATAATGCATTCTAACCACTGTGCCACCATGGCTCCTATGAAAAAGCTGAAGAACCATCATCACTGAGATTGTGGTACAAGCATGGTTTAGAGCCATAGTTAAACATGTTGCATATATCCGAACTTGCCAGAAGTCCCCATCCAGTTGCAAAGTCATCTTAATTTTCTCCCAAGAAAAGCAAGCACACAATCACTCCATTGGTGGCATATAGACTAGCATTTGATTTGAAAAGAAAAGAATACATGTAGAAGAGATAAAAATCCAGTAAAGCAGCATGTCCTTTTTTTTTAAAAGCTACAATTTGCACACTAATATCAGTATTGATTGCTTCTAGGCCAGTGTTTCTCAACTTTAGCAGCTTGAAGATGTATTGACTTCCCCCACCCAAGCTGGTTGTGGAATTCTAGGAGTTGAAGTCCACACATTTTCAAGTTGCCAAAGGTTGAGAAACAGTGGTCTAAGCATACTAGTGGCTTAAAAAGAATACAGTTGCCTTGGGTCCCTCAAACACAGGTGGCCTTACCTGTCCCCCTTGCTCTTTCCTTGCCCCATGGTTTTCAGCAACACTAATTGTGTAGCATACTTACACTGCAAGTTTCCAATTGGCCAGTAGACGCTAGCAAAGATCTTGGGTTTTGACTATCATTATGCTATCCTCTAGCAGTTGGCTAGATTGTTGCAGTCCAAGCACTTTGGGTCTACAAAAGAAAAAAAAATGTGGCAGGTATGTAGACTGGATTTTTTAGCAGGAAGGTATGAATGGATACTTTGAGTGAGAAAATGAAGATAGCCCATCACAAAATGACGTGACCTTCATTTACTTTGTCTCACCTCAGTGGTATCTGGTTGATGAGAAGCTAAACAATGAATTAAGTTGGATTTTGGCCTAATCCAGTTGGCCTTTCTGTGTTTTCTTTTTACACTCAGATAATTCAGGACAGAATGCAATAACTCACATAGACACTATTCAACAAAATTCAGTTGAATTAATGAAAAAAGCCAACAAAGATCTTACATTTGAAATCACCCAGACAAGTACACTAAGCAGTCAAGTACTTGAACCAGAGAAAATCAAACAATCACCCTCTCAGGGACCAAAGAAACAAGTTACAGGGATTATACCAGGTAAGATTAACAATCATTAACATATGATTGATTGATTGATTGATTGATTGATTGATAAAATGTATTGGCCGCCCATCTTACCATAAGCTAACTTTGGTTGGATTACAGTCATAAAAATATATCTACATTAAAACATAAATTAAAACCAAAGATTAAAATCTAAGGACATGTGGGGAGATCAGAGGAGGGTGGGGTAGAATGGGTGGGGAGATGGGATCTGTTGTTACTTGACTGACCACCTCCATCTTTATATTTTGAATAAATTGTTTTTTTCTACAGTCCTATGAATTAGCAAAATGCTATTACAGTCTCCTGGGCACTGCAGTCTAAGGATTCATATGATGTATGAATATGTATATTCATTCATTACAGTATTAGAGTAGTATATTAGTAAATAGGCTTACTTACAAAGTTAAATTTATTTTTGCTCAAATGTGGAATTATTGCATATAGTCATGTATAAGCCTATCCACAGAATAAGCTGATCCTTACATTTTTAACCGAAATGCCATCAAAAATGTGCCACTTGTGGATAAGATGACCCTCAAAAAATTGTAAGGTTTAATTTTCACAATTGTTCCTTGAGTTGACTATAGAAATCTGTTAAAGAAATGCATGCAATTAATTCAGGTACAGCTTTGGGAAAACAGGTGATTTCCACAATTTGATGAGTAATACTCATGTATACATTCAAGGTTGGGTAGCAATGGGCAGAAGATAGTTCATAATTTATATATGTACCTCAAAAAAGGGGGGGGGGGATGCAGTGGCTCAGTGGCTAAGACGCTGAGTTTGTCGATCAGAAAGGTC
>JANHFR010001949.1:150212-162976 GCA_032468015.1 Mimophis mahfalensis | reverse complement strand
AACGGAGATGAGCACCGCCCCCTAGAGTCGGGAATGACTAGCACATATGTGCGAGGGGAACCTTTACCTTTACCTTTTTACCTCAAAAACACCAGTGTATTAATCTATGTTTTCCTTTATATATTTTGCGCAGACTGAAAAAAAAATAGAGAGCTATATTCAGTGCTATTTCTGTAGTATTGGAACACGCTTTCATGGGCTTATGGGGTTTCCTCCTACTCACTGCAGCCTTTCTCTCTGCAATGCTGCTCCTGAAAATTAAAATTGAGATTGAGCAATATTGCATGAGAGAACATAGGATGGAATTTCTGAAAATGAGAAGCTTCATTTTATATGAGCAGAAGTGTTTTCTACTAGTAGTATATTACCTCCTGGATGGAATCAGTAGAGGTAGTCCTTGAATTACAACAATTCGTTTAGTGATTGTTCGAAGTTATAACAGCACTGAAAAAAGTGACTCGTGGCCATTTTTCACACTTATAGATGTTGCAGCATCCCCATAGTCATGTGATGAAAATACAGATGCTTGGCAGCTGATTCATATTCATGACGGTTGCAGTGTCCCACGGGTTTACCTTTTGCGATCTTTTGACAAGCAAAGTCAGTGGGGAAGCCAGATTCACTTAACAACCATGTTACTAACTTAACTAACAACTTCAG
Source organism: Mimophis mahfalensis (assembly GCA_032468015.1). Lineage (NCBI taxonomy): Eukaryota > Metazoa > Chordata > Lepidosauria > Squamata > Mimophis > Mimophis mahfalensis. The sequence continues at coordinate 162,316 of JANHFR010001949.1, read as the reverse complement.
TGATTCACCTAACGACTGTGCCCCCCCCAAAAAAGGGGGGTAAAAAATGGGACAAAATTCACTGTGTTGTTTACCAACAGAAATTTTGAGCTCAGTTGTGATCATAAATTGAGGGCTATTTGTAATCTCCCTAGCTTGTTATATTTGAAGATAAATTACTATTATGGAATAGTAATACCACATAATGCCATGCTGTACAAGCATAATGTTCTATCATTTATTCAAACTTCACTCAAGGGATAACTGTGGGGGCATTCTGTCATTAGACTACTTATGAACCAATTGCCATCATCTCGCCCTCCCTGCTGTGCTTCCAGGGTGCAATAGCCTCAGGATTAGTTGACTGGAATATGCAAAGGATGAATGCCTTACATAGGGAAGCAACGTCTTCAATATGAAGAACAGTGAATGAAGTGGGTAGAAATAACTAGACCAGGGGTCTGCAAACTGGCTCTGGAGCCACATGTGGCTCTTTCGGCCTACTGCTGCAGTTCCCTGTTGGCTGATCCCACCACTGACTGGCCCCTGCCCTCCCATGCCCTCCCCTCCCCGTCACTCCTCACCTGGCCTGAGAAGGTAAGGGTGATGATGTGGGATGGAGACTCACTCCATATTCCAGGGCAGGAGGCAACCGGGTGGGAATAAGTTATGTGAGTTGGCCTTGCCCACCCAGTCATACCAGTTGTTAAATTATTGGCTCCCGGTGTTTTCTTTTCTGTGGGAAACAGGTCCAAAAGGCTCTTTGAGTGTTTAAGTTTGCAGACCCAAAACTAGACAATTCCAGGTGTTGGATTCTGTTAAATTCGGGGTGGAGGGAAGCAACATACTCAGATGGAAGCATTTTGGGAACTGTGGCTGGAAAGATTCTTTTCAGGTCAACAAAAAGGACAAGGGCAAGATTCTGCCTATGTTTAAATTATGGTAATGCATTCCTAATCTATATCCATAAAAACAGAAGTGTGGGTGTGTGGGTATGTCCCAAATAGACTCTTCTACCCCTGTACCAATGTGGCCCAAACTTGCCAGGCATATACCTTGCACTCCAAAGACAAACACTGGGGGGATCATGAATGCCTTTGGGCGTTCTTTGCCCCCTAAAAAAAGCTGCCGACCCCCAGCTGCACTGTACTGCACACGTGCAGAGGGCTCTGCAGTCAGAGGCAACAATTGCCAATATAGGCAAAGCATGCAAATCGGAGACTCTCCAGGCAATAGAGGCAAGCCATGCAAATCGGGCAAAGGACACTAGGAATTGTAGGCTGCAGCATTCCGTGCTTGCAGCATGTCACAGGAAGCCATAAATACCTGGGCAAAGCCGGGTTATCGGCTAGTATATTATAAAACCTACCTGCTGTCTGATTTCATATGTTAAGGATAATTACAAGGATTTAATCTATTTTTCCTCTTAATTACAGAGCAGTGCTTGCTCCCCCTAGCCACTGGCTCATGCAACAGACACCTCCCTCGCTGGTATTTTGATGCTTTTTCAAGCACTTGCATGCATTTCATCTATGGTGGTTGCAAAGGCAATGAAAACAACTTTCTTCAAGAATCTGACTGTCTTGCTGAATGTGTAAAAGTTCATGGTAATAATCAGTCACCTTTTGGGGTAGGGAAGTGGCACAACATAACAGCACAACACTTTGCTCTGTAGTCCCACTGGAATCCCAATTGTGTTTTAGCAATCCTTCTTTTGATGGAGAAAGATTTGGTAAAAAGTTTAAGAATATAATCTCTTTGCAGTCTGCTAAGGTGCAGATCTGTCTGTCTTAAAATCTATCATAGTAATAGATAGATTTACATGGCATGTAAATATTGGAATGGCATCAAATACTGATATATTTTTTTGTATTTTATCTACATGGGCTTGGCAGTGTTTGCCAAGTTTAAACATTTATCATTTAACATTACTAGTTTGAAAATGGTCATCTCACTCTCTGGGCCCTTGTCAGTTACTTTGTCTAAGGTAAACGTTTTTCATTATTTCCAATTTCCAAATTCTAAGAACAGAAAAAGAATTTGTCAAGTAGTCAGCAATCATTCTTAGGTGGATCTACTTCTCCAAGCTTATTGGTCAGGTTTATTGACTAAACCAAATTGTGCTGTTCTCTTCATTTTGAAAGTGTTACAGTACTTTGAAACCTTCCTACTAAAGCAGTGTAATCAAGACAGTTACTCTAGGCTAGATTTCACATGTTAAATTATAATATAATCATTGTTTTAGGGCTGAATATATAAACTATGGCTTATTTAGTGAACAGTACCTAAAATGTATGCTGTGGAATGAGCTGCAGAACCACCATTTTTTTCCTGTTGACTGTTTCAACTTTGTGTGTTGGCACAATTTATTCTAAGGTTTCTGCATCTATCTCTCAATATCCATTTTAAAAATTCTTTTCAACCACTGTTAAAAAAGCTACTGTATCATGCCACACCCTACCAGTTATTTTACATCCCCCCCCCACTTTTCTGAAGGAAAAGATTTTATTTTAAAAAGTGGTGCATCCAGAGTCACTACTGCAATAGACAGCCAGATGGAAGCTCTTACTTCACACCTAACTCTGCCTTTTTCATGTTGGTGACATCCTAGTCTCAGAAGTGAGCATCAAGTACCATAACTTCCCAATAAATAATTCATATCAAATGGAGGGATTTAGCTTAGCCCCAAGCAAGTCAATTTAGTTAAAAGCACCATGATCCAATCAATTGGGTCATGCAAAAAAGATCATTTAGTTATGTTAAAATCTCACCCAGAAGTGGGTCTCAGAGTGCAAATATGATAGTCCACGAATGAAGATGTTTCTAGTTTTATTACAGTACCTAGTGTAAGTCATAGCTCTTGAAGCACACTTGACTGTTGTGATGTAATTTATCTGCTACTCACAGTGGTGTCAAACTGGCAGCCTGTGGGCTGGATGCGTTACACACAGGCCATGCCCACCTCGGCTCTGCAAAGGCAAAAAAGTCATGATACATCACATGACGCGATCAAGTTTGACACCTACGTTCTGTTGAGATATATACTGTATTGATGATGCATTGTTTTGTTTTTATAGATTTTAGAATCTCAGGGAAAGACACAGATAAGAATGACAATGATATTGTGAGCTTGAAGAGCACTCAGATTGAAAAGAGCCTTCCAGTCCCAGAAACAGGTAAAGATGTGGGGATTTTTTTCAACTGATTTATTCTGTGTCAACACACAGAAATATACAAAAGTGAATCACCACGAAGCGAAGGCATCATCCACAGTATATGAACTAATGAAATGCCTTATTATATCACCCTCATGACTACATTCTGATTGAGCAGATATACTAATCTCCCCTTAAGTGGTTCTGTTTTAGAAAGTCCTCAGGAAGGTAAATTGTTTATTTGGCTAATTAGATGCTTCTGCCTTATCTATGGATTGTCTGCCTACTTAGTATTCTGCTTCTTACTCTTTTTAGGTGCTGTCCTTCCATTGGCTTTGGGGTTAGCCATCACTGCTTTGCTGCTACTCATGGTCGCTTGCCGTTTGCGTTTAGTCCGGCAGAAATTAAAGAAAGCACGACCCACCACATCTGAGGAGTCAGATTACCTCATAAATGGAATGTATCTCTAGATCAAGATTCAGGATACTTTTTTTGCTCTCAAGCTTTCTCACAGAAGTGTGCCTCTTGCATCTCACAATTCTCTTTTTTAAAAGTGAAAACTGTGTTACCAAAATAAGCAGCCATTTTCCCAAAATTTTCTTTCAGGGCCTGATAGATGAACACCATTTGTTTTTCAAATTTGGTAACTTGAAGATGTGTTGATTTCAACTCCTGGAGTTCCCCAACCAGCACTGAATTCCAGTTGTAGTTGACACCTCTGCAAATTGCCAAGGTTAATAAATACTGATGTACAGTGGTAATGGCATGCAGTAGCTTTCACCAACATGGTGTCCTCCAGGTATTTTGATCTACAATGCTTTTCATCCCCAAGCTAACAGTATGGAATAATTTTAAGAATAGCCTATAATGGAGGTATGAGCTAATGCAGTTTATGTTGCAATCCCACCAAAACAAAATCACATTACTGGTGAACAAGTGCAATGCCATTATAGCTTAACATGCATTTAGTGTACAGAAGATTTTCTTTTAAATTTATCCTCTCTTTGCACTCTTTAGCCATTTCTCTTTTGTGAACTAATTTTGTGTGGTGATAAAACCCAATTTGAAATACCTGAAGCTGGTGGTTGATTTATGCTCCTTGCAACAGCATGATGTCCTGTTGCAATGGCCCACATCACAGCAGATATCAATACAGCAGTCACATCTAATCCAAATATGTACTTTTGTTAGAGCTTTGACTCATTATAGGACATTCCACACTCTTTAAATAGATCTCTTTTCTTTTAATGTAACATGATGTAGTCAAAGTATTTTCCCATGAAAAATTGTACTTGGAATATATAAATGGAGATTTGGGATTCACGCTTGAGCTTCCTTTTCTACCATGATTGCAAGCAGACACTGTACACCTAAAAACATCCTATTGGTTTCCACAGGTTGGGGTCAGAGGATGCAAGAGAGATTACATGATGTAAATGATGTACTGTGCATCAAGTATATGTTGAAAGTGAAAATGACACAATGTGCATCCTGTGTGCAATGTCATTACACCTGAAAAATCATTTTGACTTCTGTTGGATGGCTATGAAGTAACCCATTGCTCTTAATGAACTAGGAAATTAGGCATACAGTTCTCATTATGTCGCGTGACAATTCTGACACCCACAATACTTTGCCTTGTTCTTCTCAGTGTAGCCAGGCTCTGCTCGATTGTAATCAAACAGTACTAGATCATTTATGAAAACTTCAGTCTCAACTTATGCATTGAAAATATTTTATTTGCAGAGGAGCACCAATTTTAGTCTCTCTCTTATCTCTGAGGAAGGCATGACATGGTTTCACCCTATTACTTAAATTAGCTGTTCTATTTTAACCTTCCAATGCTGGAGATAAATATAACCTTAGGTTTATATTTCTTTCTCCATACAGCTTTTCAATCTTTTCTATTTCCATTTCTGCCTTTTTCAAAATGCTTTAAGAATATCTGTAACTCTAATCTTCAGAGTACACAAGCATGTGAATTAAGTACTGTATGGGTCCACAATTCTTTAAAGCAGCCATATATGGGAAGCTGCAAATGAAACATACATGTTTTAAAGAGTTGCAGATAAATCCTTTATTCAATGCTTTTGCTTACTCCAAAGCACCTTATTGGAACTGAACCTGAAGCACTCACTGCACATTCCTAATTAAAAGTAGCAGTACAAGTAAGCCATCAATAAATTAGCAGTAAAATTTAGCCATCATTTCAAATAAGTTAGTAAAAAAAAAAACCACTCAAGTTTATCTACTCATTTAGTTTATATAATTTCAAATGCTGAAATAGCCAAGTCAGAAATCTTTTGTTTACTTGCCTTCTTGTTTTAAAACACTTCTTGCTTATCATTCTATGTGGGTATTTACCTTTTCCATTGAGATATATATGGTAAGTAGGCCAGGCCTGTATCGGCAATAGAATCTCAGATTGCTAAAGGCAGACAGTGGATAACAGGGAAAAGATGCTCTATTTTAAAAGGTTCCTTTAAATACTAAATTCCCAAAGCCTAGCATTTAGATAAGGAGATAAAACTGTTTTGTAGTTATTCAGTTGTAGGGAGTATTGCTTCTATCAATAAAAAAAACAATATGCCTGAAGTTTGTAATACTCATGATCCAGGATTCTGTTAACTGTCACACAGAAGTAACTCATAGAATAAATTTAGCAACTCCTTGCAGTATCAGTTAATAAAATTTTCATAAAGCTTTAAGTCCTGGTTATTGTACCCTTGTAAGCTTCATCCAATTGTCTAAAGAACTAAAAGTATGCCTTGGCTTAAGCATATATTGCAAAGTATTTGTTCTGTGTGTCAGTTATTGTAAGCTATCTTTCCTCCTCATGAAACATATAAATATGTTATCATCTGAGGGACCAGGTACAAGTTCAGGAAAGACATTCAAGAATTTGGTATGTCTCATTTTAATGATCACATCACACATGCTGAGCTGAGAAACGTAAGAAATCTGTTTCAGTAATAATACCTTTCATATCTAGGTTCAACTTCTTGAAAACTTTATTAATTTTGACCATTTAATAAAAAGATTTTGTATTTTTTAAGTCAGCTGATTCATCTGGGTTTGGAAATAAAGACAACATTAAGTGATAGCTACTTCCTAAATAATTAGGGTTGTAAAACATTTCCAATTCAAAAGGAAAAAAAACATTTTGTGTGCACAGACCTGAACGTAGCACTTGACAACACATTAAATGAAATGTGTCTTTTCCCAGGATTGCAGTTATGAAGGACAATTGTACAGTTCCAGGAAAAGTCACAGCTGCTTTAAAAATTGTCAAGAGGTATTACATAAATGCCTTTATGTGCTTTGAAGCCTTTCCTCCTCAGATCCAAAGTGCTGTTTAGTTCTAAAAGCAGTATCTTTTCTTAAGTAATAAAAATGTGTGCTTCCTAATTCACCCTCAGTGGACTAGAGCATGAATGGAGGTATTTGAATAAAATGGAGTGACAGAATCATCAAAAAGTACCGACATGCTCTGTCAGGTTTTTCATTAAAACCTAACATGAAAAAGATAGAATTGCAAGATAAAATTTTCTATTTTTATTGATCCATATCAACATGTGTTGTTTGTCACTTAATATATCATCCCAGCTTGTTTTTTTCAAAGATATCCTCCATTTCAGTACTAAGACTCGCTGTCCTTCCCTATGTCAGTCCTCCCTTCAATACAACACTTTGTCAAATTATGCAATGTAGAATAGTAGGAAAATAAGGACTCATTACACACTGTGAAACATCAATTAGAACTAGAGCTCTTTTAAGTCAATTTAAATAAACCTAAAGCAGAAAAATCCTATATAATGAAGACTGGCTTGCCTAAAGGTTATTTTTTTCTATTTTCACATATAACACAATATAGTCCTACTGACTATATATAGTGGAGAGTCCATCCTCTTCTGTTTTCTGATGCTTTATATGTGCCACTAATTGAAAGCTGAGAATTTAAACACCAAAACATGAAGTGCAGTTCTTACAGACACAATAATGCCAGTATATTCATCTCCAGATTTCAACATTCTCCACAATGATTCATATTATCTGCAAAAGAATTAGCTGTTTATTTCCCACTGCTGCTGGGTGGTTTGGTTTTATTTATTTATTTATTTATTTAGTCTTTTGGCTTTTTTATTTCTGACTGGCCATAGCAGATTTCTTCCCAGAACTGTGTAACATAAACTCTTTTAAATTTAAAATCTGTGTTTATAATGCTTAAACCTAGCTATTTCTTCAAACCTGCATTAGCTCATGTTTTATAAAGGCCATATGAAGTCATGATTTCAATAATTCAAGTAACGTTTTAAAACTGACTCCTCTGTAATTATCAAATATTTATGTAATTAGGGTTAATTCATTATATGCAGAAGTAGTTCTAGAAAATTAAATAATGGATGCTACACCCAAATGTTACTTTTTACTACCCTATATATTTGACTATAAATGTTACATCGCTTCATAAATTAGTTGTTGAGAACAAATCAATTGTTAAACAACTATTATAAATTAAATGTATGAAACTATTTATAGAAGGTCATTATTTAAATAAAATATGTTTTAGTCACTCTAATTGGTGATAATGAAAATGAGGGAGAATAGTTCTTTTTATTTAGGGAAAGAGCAGAATTTGCATCTCTTTCAAAGACTTGGGGTTAAGGTGTTTTTTTTTTGTTTTTTTTAAAAAGCTTCCTTTTTCTCAAGGTTATTCTAGTCAAATCCCAAATAAATTATTTTGTCCAAAGCAAATCCCAAATAAATTATTTTCTCCAAAGCAATACCCTAAAATGGCTTCCCAATTAGATCATCAGTGATACAGTATTAACAAGTTGAACTATTTGGTGCATTCACACATTTTTCAAATGGCATCTTATTGCTATGAAGATGGCTTAAATTTGAATTGCTTTTTTAAAATCAATCATTGGGCTTGCCTTGTATGATAAGTGTGTATATTCATTTTTCACTGAACAAAATAGACAAAAGTCCTCAGAAATTGTTATAGAAATGTATAGGCTTATTCATCAATGTAATTGATATTGCTATCATATGGAATAACAGTTGAATTTAAAGCACACACTTCTATCCCAGTATCTGTTAAAGATTGGTGGGGTTGGATTATTTATTATTTTAGCTATTTTCTGGGACGTTGCTGAAACGCTGAAGCTGGTTGATTGGTACAATTTTTCCAATGCAAGATGACTTCTATATTGGAGAAAGTGAACTATTGGTAGAAATATTTTAGTAACTTCTCAGCTACCCAAGAGATCTACTGAAAACATTATTTGCCACACCTTTTTGCTTTTGATTTTATTTGGCAAAGCAGCACTGTGAACTGTTCAATGATCAGGACATAACTTACACAGTAATTGTTATATTACACTCAGATACTTCAAGTCTGTAAATCAGCTAGAAATAATACTCAGCTATGAATTTCTTAGCTATGCTACAAGGAAAGGAGAACTATGTTAGTTATGTCCACCCTGAACAGCAACATAAAATAAATGTTATCCTTGTTGATGCTTCCAAGTGTATATACATGTCTGATTTCCTGAATGAGAAGAAAAGCTGCTGATTGTATATGCTACATGCTAGTCTATAAATACCAAGTTTGCTTTGAAGAAATTCATCTCATTTTAGTAGGATCTAGGAGTCAGCTGAACACAAACCTTAAGTGCGCAGATAGCATAAGAAAGTGCAGGTAAGCAGTTTGATGAACAAACACTGGAGCTGAAATGGTTAGAAAGTTTCCGAATTGTAAATTGCAGATACATCTGCTTATCTGCAGACATATATCACTAACAGGTGAAAATAAGGGCATATTAAAAGGAAACAATTTGCCCAGGTTTAATTTTTTTCCATCAGTCCATTATCAAACTTGCATTAAACCTCTACAAAATTAAAAAAAAACAAAAACAAAAAACAAAACCACTTTTCCATGCTGATAACAGTGTAACACGGTCCAAAACAAGCCGCAATGCTGTTGGTTTGGAAAAAGCTTTTAAGAATTGGAGATGAGCAGTCCACTGTTAACACTATGTTTGGATCAGATGTTGTAGCTTTTAAATTTCATCCCTGCAAAATTGAAAGGAAAAAAAATTAAGTCTAGTTTTTACACATATTTCTTAAAATTTAGCTCACTTTCAGATACTGCTGAAAAATTAAGAATCACATACTGAACCAAATGGTCAGCATCAAAGTAATACAGTGGTCCCTCGACGTACGAACACCCCGACACACGAACATTTCGACATAGGAACAGGGAAATCGCTGGTGCTTTTAGCCGTGGTTTCCCCAACTTCCGAATGACAGCCGCTATTTCCTCGACACGACCCGGTCCTGAACGGCTGAAAAATTTCTTTTTTTATAATTTTTTTTTGTGGAAACCTAATTTTGAGGTGCACTTTGCATGCCTTTAAAGTGCACCTCATAAAGAGGTTTCCACAAAAAAACTGGGATCCTGGGTCTTTTTCCCAGGCTCGGGAACGAATTAATCCGTTCCCAATGCATTTCAATGGGAAGCCGCTTTTTCGACTTCCGAATTTTTCAGCTTCCGAAATGTATTCAGAATGGATTAATTTGTAGGTGGAGGGACCACTGTAGTCACATTAAACAAAGCAAAATGTGTTTTTTAAATGAAATACTCCCTATCCCTTCATATACTTTGTGGAAATGTCAGTAAAAATGCCATCAATTTAAAAAATTATGTGGCTGCCTTTATTTTTCTGAAGACATGAATGCTGTAGCTATCTGCAGACCATTTACAGTAGAGATTCACTTGCAACTATGGTCCAATTAGTCGATACCCATGCAAAAGGCTGCATAACGGGAAATCTGAGTTCAAAATTTTATTACAGAATTTTGATAAAAGTATTTCCCTCTAGAGAAACTGGATTTTGCCTACACAAATGAAAACTATTCTAAGATGAATTAGACTTAATGTGGGAATGGATGAGAAAAGCAGCAAGAAAAGAGGTTAACCCACTCCCATAATTTCTACTACTCCCCAATACCTGAAATAACATTAAATAGTTGTCAAAAGCAAATTATTCATTAACATGGCTCAGTGTTTCTGCTTTGAAAATGTCAGTTCTAACTGCAGCCTCTCTGATTTGAAATGTTAGTTGCCCTCTGCTACAGACACCTTTATTGGCAGCAGGACAATGGCTTCTAAGCATGGACAGTTACACTACATGCATTTCAACGATAAAATATTATGAAATGTGCAAAATGGCTTTCCTATTCAAATATAAAGTATCAAACCAGTTTAAGTAACAACTATATTATGGATAGATTTTAAAGCAAGGATGTGCAGCTTCTATAATAAGAGAGTTAATACCATTTACAATAAAAATGGAATAGTGACCAAAAACTTTTACTTGATTTCATACTACTGCTGCCTTTAAGACTTTTCAAAATATAAATTAAATATGTGATTACACAGTTTAGACCCGAATACCAAATAAACAGTCCACAGAAGCAACTGGTACAGAGAGGGTGTGTGTGTGTGTGTGTGTGTGTGTGTGTGTGTGTGTGTGTGTGTAACTAATATATACACATATGCATACACGACCAGTACGTTCCACAATCCACAATGCATATACTTGCAAGTACAGTACACTAACAAAGACTAGCACATGCAAAGCCAAAACAAGGAGATAACTGAATGAACATAAAAGATGAGAAAACAGAATCCTAAACCATTACTGTATTACAAAAGAATGAAAAATCACATCAACTTTTTATCAATGAAGTGCAGGTCCATGCTTTTGCATGAGATCTAAATCAATTCTGAAATATGCACAGTGCAGTACATACAGAACAAAATTATACTCAGTAGACAAATATTTATATTTGCTGCAGATTTCATGCCACCCACCTTCCAAGATTTTTTTTGTCTTTCCCAAATTCACATAAACTAGGGATCACAATTTTTTAGTATTTGATACTATTGGGTAAGTACATATGATAGATACTACAGAGTGCCAAAATGAGAAGTTTTAAGTGTGACATTTTAAAAATATATTCCTCAAAATATAAATCTTAACAATAATATGAGATTTAGGGCAAATTTTCACATTTAGAAATAATACCAAAAGTCAGTGGTCAAAATCTGCCACTATCAAAAGGAATAATCTGGGATACTGTTAAAGGTTCAAAAAAACAATAATTCAATTTATATCTGAATCTACTCAGCAATAAATCCAAAAGGTCTGAATCTAGAGTCTGAAAGGCTTCTTCTATCTATTAGAAGTAGTGGGTGACTGACAAAAAGATACATCCTTTGCTGATCTCCTTTCCCAAAGCATCAAAATTCACTTATATTTTAGTTTAGTTAAATTCACTTTATTATATTTTAGAAAAGAAATTCAGAAAGCATCAAGTGCCTAAAGGAAAAATAAAACTTTTTCATAAGTGGAAACAAAGACTGCATCAAACACAGTGAATCCAATAGTACCCATGCCAAGGAAAATGAGTATAAAATTACAATTTTAATTTCTCAAAATTGCATAAGATTCTTAAGAACCCTTAGATTTCAGCTTTGAATCAGAAGCTCTAATACGTGTAAAGTATAATTCATAGCCATTTAATATAAAAATAGATGGAGGTGAAATGAAGAGAAAAGGGTAGCATATAGTATGGAATATGCAGAAGTTCCAGATTCAAATTATAGGACAAAAAGGAAAGTAGGCAGACAGAGATACATGCATCATAATGATGATGAACGCTATCACAGAAAAAACAATCAGGGTAAGATAAAGCAAGAGCAGCATGAAGGATTATGGATTTGAGGTTGTAACTTGCAGTCATGATTTTGTACAAATTAGTATTTTTTTAGTCACCTCATACTGTATGCAATAATTTTAAGTTTTGCTTTTCACAAACAATGTACAGTGGTCCCTCTGCTTACGAATTTAATCCGTTCCAAATGCATGCTTGTAAGCAGAAAAATTTGTAAGTAGAAAA
>JANHFR010001949.1:102751-118891 GCA_032468015.1 Mimophis mahfalensis | reverse complement strand
TTATTTTGATTATTGAAGCTGCTGCCTTTTCCATCCTCGGCTTATACTCGAGTCAATTAACTTTTCCAGTTTCCAGGGCTCAAATTAGGTACCTCGGCTTATACTTGGGTTGGCTTATATTCGAGTATATACAGTATGTATGTTTTTGTGGAAAGATATAGAGATCAAAATAATCTTTAGGAGAAATTTATCTTATCATTTATTTATGTAACCATTTAAGATAGCACCATTTATCTTAAAGTTTTTTTGCATTATAATAACATCAGGTACATTCAGAGCCATGGTGACACAATGGTTAGAATGCAGTACTGCGGTACTTCTGCTGACTGCCAGAAATTTGGCAGTTCAAATGTCACCAGCTCAAGGTTGACTCAGCCTTCCATTCTTCCTAGGTCGGTAATGAGGACTCAAATTGTTATGCAGACTCTCTAAACTGCTTAGAGAGGGCTATTTTGGGTTATTTTCTTAAGATTGTAAACACCAAATATTAAGCAGAAGGAAAATTGTTTTCATACCAAATATTCATAAGAATGTGATAAAATAAGAGTTGAATAAAAGCTTTTCCAATAACGTAACAGTGTTTTATTATTCTATTTAGAATGACTATTATTCTATTCTTGTAGACTTAAATGGATGTATGTACTACTGGAATCAAGATCAACTGTGTTTTGAGGTTGCCATCCAACTGATTACAGTATTAAGCATATTGAAAATCTTGGTTAGAAGTTATACGAGTTCATGAAGAGAAGCGAGAAACCAGAGGGATATAGACAAATGAGGCCTAAAACATTTCCTGCCAGTAATTACACTAGCAGCAGCCGGCAGATGTTACAAGAAATACGAGAGAGCCTTAGAAATTTGCCTAAGCCTTCAGATGCTGCAAAAGTTGATCAAAATATGGGTAAAATTCCAACTGAAGATCCCAGGCAAGGTCGAAATCCCCCTAAGTTCGTTACCTACCATAAAGCTTTGCAAGAAATTAGAAATTCTCTACTTCCTTTTGCAAATGAAACAAGTTCTTCAACCAGAGGAGCATCAGAAGTTAATCGTCAGATGTTGCAAGATCTGCAAGCTGCTGGATTTGATGAGGTAAAATATAATTCCTAGTGGGATATCAAATTGGTAATAGCAAAAATATTGTTATGATTTATTGGAGAAGTACATTCAAAAATGTGTTTTGATTATGATTCTGTTGTTTCCTGTGCACATTTTTTGAATTTGTTTATTACTCCCAAGTTACTTTTCTTTGCCATATTCATATAGATGCCCATCTCACAGGCAAGTAACTGGATAGCATACGACAAACTCTGAGTAGACCCTTTTGAAGAATAAATGCAACTGACACATAATACAAAGTTGAGCAAAAGCTTTCCTAGCCACTACCACTACCTGCTCCTTCAGCAGGAGTCATGAGTTTAGGAAAATCTCTAGACTGCACACAGAGACTGTTTGGGGTAGTGTGACCCCCATACAGTACCAAAGAAGATAAAGTCTTAGAACCTGCAGGCCCAAACCCCCAAGCTACTCAGTCTTGCCAGAATTCAGTTAAAGCTGTTTCCCATCAAGACCTTTTCAGCTTCTATACACTAGAATAAGGTGTCCATAGCATTGCTTAATTCAACAGCAATGGAGATGTATAATTGGGTATCATCAGTGTACTGATCGTACCCAATTAGTGATGATATCTCACCTTGTGGTGATGGATGAGTTTACCTAGCAGTCTTGGGTAGATGTTGAATAGGGGAGGAGCCAGCTCCAACCCCTCAATATAGTAGGGGTCAAAGGCAGGATCTCATCCCCACAGTAATGACCAGCTGGAATTGACCACAAGAAAGGCGAACCAGCAAAACACTTCCAATCCTCTCAATCCAGAAGATAAAAAGTATTGAAAATCACCCAGAGATGTTAGTTGAAGAGATTGGTATTCTCTCCTTATTTTAAAGGTACTTATGTGCATTAACAAAGGTTATTCAACTGTCACATTAGAAAAAAAAACCACATAAAATTAAAATAATGAGACATCAGAAGTAGGAATCAATTTTAACAAATTTGGTACTAGATGTTATGCAAATACCATAACAATAGATTATAATATGGTATAGCATAGATATACAGCAAATTTCTACATGTACAGTATCTATTTAGATTGTAAATAGATATAGAAATAGAATACATATAGTAGTAGAATACATATTGTAGTAGGTTTTTCTTGTATTTTCTATATCTTTTATTTGCATCTTGGATTTATGTTAAAGTAGTTATCTGATATTGTTCTTTAATTGGCATTTAATAAAAATTGTTGGGGAAAACTGCCTCAAATATGTTAATGGGATTTGCTTTTGGGGGTACAACATTGAGGTGAAGCATCCGATCTTGGGAGTTTAGAAAAAATGTTTTTCTGTATAATTTGAGATTCACTCCTGGCATGCTAATATCTTCTTGTTTTGTAATTACCAAATTTCCAATACGGTCGATGCTCGGATTATACCAATATTGCATTGTTAGAAATAATAGCACTAAGTCTTTACATTTTAAATCTAATATTAAATACAGCGTTTCTGACATTTTTTGTTATGAATGATTATCTTATTGGGATACTGGGTTTTTTTGTGTACTCTTCCCATCAATAGGATATGGTTGTACAAGCTCTAAGACAAACCAATAGCCGCAGCATAGAAGCAGCCATTGAATTTATAAGTAAAATGAGTTATCAAGATTCTCGTCGAGAACAAATGGCAGCAGCTGCATCTAGACCCCTTACTGCTGGCCCCAAGTCCCCAGGTATGCACCTCTTCAGAAAGAGAAATCGAATTTGTATGTTTTCAAAACTGATGACAAGAGAGAAATAATTTGAAGTCAGAGATACAGACTGAAAAATAAACAGTGTTTTTAACGTTTGTAGTTGAAATGAAGTTTTTAGTTGCACCTTCATTGGCAAATATAGTATATTGAAGGGAGAATACCAGTAGGATACAGTAGCATAAAGATATAAAGATACTCCTCTGCCTTGTTCTTTACTTTTCATGTAACCTCTGTTTCTCATGATTTATGTAAAAGAGGTAGAAGGGAGGCAATAAGGTGAGAAGGTTGCCAAAGATATTGAGTGGACAAGCTCCACAATTAAAGGCCCGTGGCACATATATATTAACATAAAAGTAAGGCCTGTTTTTCTTCCCTAATTAAAAGAAAACTACTTACTGAAAAGAACCTAGAATAGAAGGGGAAAGAGGCACTTCTTTATTCAAGCTGTATCAAAAATATGCTCATCTTACTGAATGTACTAACTAATGAATTTAAAAAAAACCAATTTGAAAAGGGCCAATTTGCAACAAAGAATCAATAGGAAGAAGACAAATTCTTTTGGAGCTTTTTTATTGCAAAAACTATTTAGGGTTAATGTTACAGTCATTTAGAGTCATTTAGAGTCATTTACAGTCCTCTATGCAGATCATTAGAAGTGCCACATGAAGTCTGGGTCCAGGGACTTTATGTTATCATATGAGTACAGGTAATCTTTGACTTATGGCCAGAGTTGAGCCCAACATTTCTCTTGTTAAGCAAGACACTTCTTAAGTGAGTTTTGCCCCATTTTATGATCTTTCTTGCCGCAGCTGTTACATGAATCATCGTAGTTATTAAGTTAGTAATACAGTTAAGTGAAACTTAATTTTGCTTAAGCAATGCTGACAAGCATTAATTTTGCTTGTCACAAAAGATGATCAAAAGGCCTCAGGACACTGCAGCCATCATAAACACAAGTCAGTTGCAAAGTGTCCAAATTTTGATCACATGACAATGCTGCAACAATCATAAATGTAAAAATGGTCATAAATCACTTTTTTCAGTGCTGCTGTAATCTCAAACCAACAATAAACAAATGGTTGTCAGTCGAGGACTACCTGTATGCGCTTAGGTTAATTGTTTCAAAAATTAGTCTATATCCTTTTTAAAATAAATTCATATGAAATTTGATTTAAATTGTTTCTCATCTCATTTTTATATCAGTCCATTTTGGTGTATTTTTATGTCAGATATGCTTGCTTCTAATCTTTTATATAATTACTATTCCGGAATTTGAAAATGAGTAGTAAAAAAATTGTCTTTTTACTTTTTTAAAAAAGCAGGAGGAGCAGTACAGCAGTCAGTTATCCGTAGACAAAGCTGGAAAGGTTCTAAAGAATCTTTGGTACCCCAGAGACATGCTTCTGCACTGGGAGATGGCCTTACTTTCCATTCAGAAAGCCCTATTTCTCAGGGTGAAGTAGGAAGACCGTTATCTGGGTCTGGGATAGCTGCATTTGCTCAGGCTCATCCTGGTAATGGACAAAGAGTGAACCCACCACCTCCACCTCAAGTCAGAAGTGTTACTCCACCACCACCCCCTCCCAGAGGGACACCTCCTCCTTCCTGGGAAGCAAATTCTCAAACAAAACGGTATTCGGGGAACATGGAATATATGATATCTCGTATTTCTCCAGTGCCTCCAGGATCATGGCAGGATGGTTATCCTCCCCAGACTATGAATTCATCATCTATGAATCCTTCTGTGCAGGGACAAAGAGGTATTAGTTCAGTTCCTGTTGGTAGACAACCAATAATCATGCAAAGTTCAGTTAACAGCAAATTTAGTTTTTCATCGGGAAGGAGTGGAATACAAAATGGCAATTGTCAGGCTGAATATATTGTTCATCAAAATATTGTACCTGGTAACTCAGCAAGTCGCCAGCCACCTCCCCCTTATCCAATATCTCCAACAAGCCGACAAAGTCCTACACTTTTGCAGATGCAAACAGGAGGCCCTACCCCCCTTTCAGCATATTCTAATGGGAACATTTCTCAATCTATGATGGTGCCAAATAGAAACAGCCATAATATGGAATTATATAACATAAATGTTCCGGGAATTCCAACAACCTGGTCACAATCATCCTCTGGAAATGGACATGACATCCCAGTATGGCAATCCAATATTCCAGTAAGGTCAAATTCTTTTAATAACCATGCTGGAAACAGGCAAAACCATGCTGCAAATTCACAACCTTCTGCTACAACAGTTACAGCCGTTACTCCAGCTCCTATACAGCAGCCAGTAAAAAGTATGCGTGTATTGAAACCAGAACTGCAAACTGCCTTAGCTCCTACTCACCCTTCTTGGATTTCACAACCAATGCAAACAGTCCAGCCCACCTCCTTTTCTGAGGGACCATGTACAATTGTGCCAGTCATTTCACCTGCAGCAGAAGGTGGAAATTATCAAGGACCACCTCCTCCTTATCCAAAACATTTATTACATCCAAATCTAACTGCCACCCCATATGAAGCTATAACAAAGCCTGGTAAAGAAGATCTGTCTGGGTTTCCTAAAGAAGAGGATGCTGAAAAGAATGAGAACAGTGAGCCAATCGATAGAGAAAAGAAGCAAATAACAACTTCCCCTGTTCCTGTTAGGAAGAATAAAAGAGATGAAGAACGGAGGGAATCCCGCATTCAAAGCTATTCTCCTCAAGCCTTTAAATTCTTTATGGAGCAGCATGTTGAAAACATACTCAAATCTCATCAACAGCGACTGCATCGTAAGAAGCAGCTTGAAAATGAAATGATGAGGGTAATTTTTAAAATTATTTCTATTTAAGTATTGATTTGCATGGAATATACTTTGAAATTGTAATATTACAATTGCATTAGACTTAAACAGTAATTAGACTTAAACAGCTGTCAGTAGCAGACATGATAGCTCAGTAGGCTAAAGACTGGAAAGCTGACAGCCCAGGTTCGAGACCCAAGCGCCGTACGATGGGGTGAATTCTCATTAGGTGCCTCAGCTCCTGCCATCCTAGCAGTCTAAAAGGATGCAAGTAGATAAATAGATGCCACTTTGGTGGGAAGGTAACAGCACTCCATGTACCTTGGCATATAGTCATCCTGGCCACATGACCACGGAAATGTCTTTGGACAATGCTGGCTCCCTGTGTTAAGAAATGAAGATGAACACTGCATCCTAGAGTCGGACATTACTGGATAGGGGAAATTTTTACCTTTACTAAAATGGTAGTAGTTTACCATTTTTTATACTGCAATCCTATTGAGGTCAGTCAGATTAAGTTCTTAAATCTTTCTTTAAAACAAGCTAACAGGAAACATAAATCAGCCATGGGGAAAAAAAATCACCAAATGCATTTCATTTTTATTTTATTGCTCATAACAGAGAGAGAGAGATAACAGTATTTAGATATCCACCAACCACATAGAATGGAAGTGCATCAGAAACTGGCTGCTTCCATAAAACTGGGCCAAGAAGATTGAAGTTTTAATACCCAAGCACTGCCATGGGCTTGGCACTACTAGAAAGTGCTTCCCAAATCTGATACTTGCAACTAATTGTCTCTGCACATAAGTTGCCATGATTCAAATAAAAACTGCTGTGAACCGGCGCAGTCTATAATATAGATAAAGCTTAATAAATTTGTGGGTTTGTGGGACCTTTACATATTGGGTAGTTGAATAGTAAAGGTATTTTGCTTGATCTTTTGCTTGATTTTTAATTTTATGTATCTGCTGGGTTTGAAGTTCTCATGTCATCTGTAGAAGTATCATTTTAATTACAGTATTTTCAAAAATTCTTTGGTAAATTTCATCCTTATGAGTAGGAAACTAGCTGATGTCTGAATCAGTTAAATTTCTTGTTCTTTCTACATGTTCATTCTTAGTCTCTTTCCTTTTCACTTTCACTAACAGCTGGTTTAAACTATTAAGGTGTTGGAAGCTTTCCTGACATCTGTAGCCTTCGTTACTGGGTAGGCAAGTAATATTTTGGAGACAAGTATTCTATTTAAAGAATAGCATGGATCCTTTCTTATGGGACTCTGCATGCTTACATGCATTTAAATTAAGCATGCTTTGTTTCACTGTACTTGAATGTATTTATATTAGATCACTAATATTGTATACCATATTTATTTTTATGTTCTACAGTTGAATAAGGACAATGATACATACACTTTTTATTTCGTTTACATTGTTCAAAGTGGCTGACTTGTTAGTGCTGTATTCATACTGTCAGATACTTATGTAGATGCTTATTTTAAGATTGTGTTAAATGTAATTAAAAATGAGATTTTTGAATGAAAGCTCGAATCTGGAAAGTTACATGGGAAGTAATTAAGTGCATTTTTCTAGTAAATAGATAGTATATGTCTAGCGTAACTGACAACATAAAACCATTCGTTGGAATGTCAGTCAAATCATCACTTAATAATAGGATCTTCTAATTAGTTTATCTGGTTTCATCAGTGGAGTTTCTTGCTAAAAAGTTGTCCTTGAATCTTGAGCCTTATTGTGCATGGCTCTTGTGTATGATTGTTTATAATATCTCATTTTAACATTTTGTTGTATATTGTTTTGAAGTGTTTTGATTGTTTCCTAATATGTTGTAATAAAATAAACTGAAATAATAAAAATGGGAGTATTATTCCCTAAGAACGGATGTTGTTTACTTTTCTTAAATTCTTTTTTTCACTATTATCTTTTTTTTACATTTTT
Source organism: Mimophis mahfalensis (assembly GCA_032468015.1). Lineage (NCBI taxonomy): Eukaryota > Metazoa > Chordata > Lepidosauria > Squamata > Mimophis > Mimophis mahfalensis. Next base: position 111,352 of record JANHFR010001949.1, on the reverse strand, counting down.
GCCTAGGTTGGGTTATCCCAAGAGGCCCAAGATCAAATGAGGAAAATGCTGTGCCAGAAGGAGTCCAACTACATCCGTCTCAAAAGAGCTAAAATGGATAAATCAATGTTTGTTAAAATTAAGACTCTTGGAATTGGGGCATTTGGAGAAGTCTGTTTGGCAAGAAAGGTAGATACAAATGCCTTATATGCAAAAAAAACTCTTCGAAAAAAGGATGTACTACTTCGAAACCAGGTTGCTCATGTTAAAGCTGAACGGGATATCCTTGCAGAGGCTGATAATGAATGGGTAGTTCGTCTGTACTATTCGTTCCAAGATAAGGACAATTTGTACTTTATAATGGACTATATTCCAGGAGGAGACATGATGAGCTTGTTAATTCGAATGGGAGTCTTTCCTGAAAATATGGCCCGATTCTACATAGCAGAACTGACCTGTGCTGTTGAAAGTGTTCATAAGATGGGCTTCATTCATAGAGACATAAAACCTGATAACATTTTGATTGATCGTGACGGCCATATCAAATTGACAGACTTTGGACTTTGTACTGGCTTTCGGTGGACACACGATTCCAAATACTATCAGAGTGGTAAGGAAAGCAGTTTGTTCCAAAATTGTCTTTATGTGTTAGATTATTATCACACAGAACAACAAGATGTTAGTTTGTATTATATTTGCTACCAGATGATTTGGCTGGATATCATAACATGCTGTTAAGTAATTATAAATGTTAAGTAATTATAAATGTCATTTATTCCAGAACGCAGGAAACTCTTTGTAAGTGAATTTGGAATCAGAATCTTCCAGAGCAGCAGCAGCATGATAAAATCCTTTTTCAAAAACATACTGAATACTACTTAAAAAAAAAAAATCACATCAGAAATCTCTAGTACAAAATAGTAAATAATACATCTTAACTTCTACAATAGGTTCCACTGCAAACTGCATACAAAAATAAAGTCAAAAGAATATTACACTGAGAACAGGAAAATGTATAATGTAAAGAAAAGAAAAACAATAATCTACTACGTTATCATATTAGTACATGTTCCTTTACCCGTTTTACCCTTATAACCTAATGAAACTAATAGCCACCACTTTTTAAACATTCACTAGGTTGCCAATAAGTAGAAAATTGTCCCACTTTAAAATGATAAGAAAATGTTCTTTTTAAGTTTTCTATCATCTTAAGTTAGCTATTGATTTGTTAATATTTAATATTTTTTATTCCAGAGTTCTTAAAAAAACAGCTATCCACCAACAATAATTTTCAATTGATTAAAAGGCAGCTAGAATAATCCAAAGTGTGTTCTAGTACTGATAGGCAGCTGAAATGCCACTAAAATAATTCAGGCAGTTTAAAAATTTGATTGGCAATAAAATGCTCTATAATTGGTAAATAGCCCAAAGTATATCATGTAAATACAAATACATCATACTTACATCCCATATCTTCTCCATATGCCTTGAAGTCCTAAATGCCTAAAATACAAGAGACTTTTTGTTAAAAAAATAAATCCAATCTTCTAGTATCGGAAGGGCCTCATAATGATTTTATAATTGTGCTCACAATATTTTTTTTGCTTGATCATTAATATTTCATAAAGGAACTGAAGTCAGAATATATGCTAAATGATAAAACTGTAATATTTGTAATAATTAATTGATTAGATTTATGACCATATCAGAGAAAATAAAATAAAAGTAACATACAGGATCTAATCCCAGGATAAAATAAATAATAGAAAATACAGTAATAAAATAATTTATTATTTTTCCGGGCCACAAAGGTCGGTTCTGTTGCCCCTTCTGTTCAACATTTATATGAAGCCGCTGGGTGAGATCATCCGTGGTTCTGGGGTTTAGTATCATCAGTATGCTGATGATACCCAACTTTACATCTCCACCCCAGACCACCCCAACAATGCCGTTGACGTGGTGTCCTGGTGCCTTGAAGCCACACAGATCTGGATGGGGACAAACAGGCTCAGACTCAATCCTTCCAAGACTGAGTGGGTGTGGTTTCCAGAGTCCCATTTCTCTCAGTGTATTCCTACATTGACCATAGGGGGAGAGACCTTGACCCCCTCAGAGAGGGCTCGCAACTTGGCCGTTGTCCTGGATACCCGGCTGAACTTAGAGGACCATCTTACGGCCATATCCAGGGGGGCTTTTTACCAGGTTCACCTGGTATACCAGTTGCATTCCTTTCTGGACCGGGATGCCTTACACACAGTCACTCATGCCCTTGTCATTTCTCATCTAGACTACTGTAACACTCTCTACATGGGGCTTCGCTTGAAGAGCACTCGGAGACTGCAGCTAGCACAGAATGCAGCTGCACGAATTGTCATGGGGGTGTCTCGACACTCCCATGTTACACCTCTGTTGCGTGACCTGCACTGGCTGCCGGTGGTCTACCGAGTGCGATTCAAGGTACTAGTTATGATCTTCAAAGCGCTTCATGGCTTAGAACTGGGTTATTTGCAAGACCACCTACTGCCGCCAATAACCTCCCACCATCCAGTATGATCCCACAGAGTCAGCCTGTGGTCCCAGGGTGCTGTCGACCAGACAATGTCGGCTGGTGACCCTCAGGGGGAGGGCCTTCTCTGTGGGGGCACCAACCCTCTGGAATGAGTTACCCCCAGAAATCCGGACTGTCCCCGACCTTTGGGCTTTCCGCCGCACCCTTAAGACTTGGCTTTTTCAACAAGCTGGCCTAGCCTGATATAATATTAATTTCAATAGTAATGGGTTTATTTTTAATTTTTATACGATTTGTCTTTTATGGTTGTAAGCCACCCTGAGTCCTTCGGGAGAAGGGCATCATATAAATCTGAATAATAATAATAATAATAATAATAATAATGATGATGATGATAATGATAATGAGGATGATAATAATGAGGATAATAATAATGATAATAATAAAAATAAAAATAAAAATACATATGTGGTAAACACAGGGAATCAGCATTCAGATAAATATACCACTTTTATGTGATAATCCAGTCTGTTCATTATAATGGATTGTTATAGCTGCCTTAACTATAAATTTAGCAGTTCTGCTCACAATGTATACAGCTAGTTCTCAATTTATGACCACAGTTGAGCCCATCATTGACCAAAGCAGTTGTTAAGTGAGGTATCACATGACTGCTTTATTTGACTGCAATCTTGGCACTCCTGGTTGTGGTTATTAAGTGTTTAGTTATGGATTGGGAGAGACACTGGGAGGTTCCATACAGGGCCAGAAAATCCTCCCTGCTGAAATCTAGTTGTCAGTTATGCATGTTTTCACAGATAAATAATAAATCGTAATATTTTGAATTATTGAGGCTGCATGCTCACAACATGACATTTTATTCAAGAGTCCTTCCAATTCATTATATTCTTCTTGGGTAGCTTCCAATAATCATTTATCAAAGTAAATCCCCACTTGCTTTTAATCAAAAGTGCTATAATTTGATGTATTGATGTACTGTAATTAGATAACCTTAAAAAAAATTCATACTTTTAAAAATAGATTCTGTGAAACTTGATTGATGACTGGAATTCAAACATAATAGTAATCCTTGGGCTTTTGCATGTTAGGTGATCATCCCCGTCAGGACAGCATGGATTTCAGTAATGAATGGGGAGATCCAGCAAGTTGTAGATGCGGAGATAGACTAAAGCCTCTTGAACGTAGAGCAGCACGTCAACATCAGCGCTGTCTAGCGCATTCACTTGTTGGGACACCAAATTACATTGCACCAGAAGTATTATTACGGACAGGTAAAGCTTTCCTTTTTTCCTATAGCTGCGGGTGCTAAATTGATGGCTAGTTTTTGAAAAATGCTCCTGAAAATAATTACTCTAACTACAAGGAAGTTCCATTATGTTGCAGGACTGTTGCCATAACTTAATAATGTTGAGCACAAAAAATATAAATTAATTTGTAAGAAACAGAACATAATATATTAATATGTAACAAGTGCAGTCGCAAGGTCTAAAAGTCAGATATGCTAGGTCAGGGGTGTCAAACTCACCATGTCACATTGCCGTCATGTGACATTTTGCAACGTTTTTCCTCTTCGCGGAGCTGGGGTGGGTGTGGCCTGCACGTGACTCGTCCAGCCCAGAGGCCACCAGTTAGACACCCCTATGCTGGATGTTTGGGAAATACTGTACTGTCATAATACTAATATATTGTTAGAAAGAAATTTAGAATTACTGTTGGTCTGTGTAATTACTGGATTTTCTTTTGCTTCAGGATATACACAGCTGTGTGACTGGTGGAGTGTTGGAGTGATTCTGTTTGAAATGCTAGTAGGTCAACCTCCCTTCTTAGCACAAACACCATTGGAAACACAAATGAAGGTATTTGTAGAAAAAAACAATATTGGTTGCTTCTGTGTATATGTGTAGAAGCCAGAGAAGCTTTGGTCTACATTTAACTTAGAACAATGTATATGTAATATGTTTTCCCTATATTTCCAAATTCTTTTACACAATTTTAGTTGTAACTAGAAATTGTAGTTTGATACTATTTCTTCCCAAAATTTTAATAGAATGGGCTACCAACCTACTTTGTTTTCTTTTTATAGAAGTATGAACTTATTCTAATACAAAGATGAAATTATCCTAATCAATGGGAGGAGATCCCATAATATGTTTTCACTATAAGACCTCCTAGTAGACTACTGTTGTTATCTTGTTTCATCTGCAAGACATGTTTTTATTGATTTCTTTATGCATTTTGTCGCTCTTTTGAAATGGGAATCATAGTAAATGAAGAATAATGTAGTAATGGTTTGCTCCAGTCTTTCTTTTTTTAATTGTAATTTTATTAAAAATTACTATTGGAAAAATTAAAACTAATACAAACTTTTGACAAGAAAAAGAAACTTTTGACAAGAAAAAGAAAAACAGAAAATGCAGGAAAAAGTAGAAATAAAATAGAACAGAAAGAAAAATGATATAGTAAAGAAAAAGAACACTTGTAGGTGATTTTAAGCCGTCTCCTTGCCTGGAGAGGAATTGGAGCTGGTTTACTTGCTTGGTTTTCATTCTATCACAGATGTTGGCTCCATTCTTCAGTTTACAATTTCTTCCCCAGAAATCATTTTGCTCCAATCTTTCAGTGAAATCCTAAATTAGAATTTAAGACACACTGAAGATAGAACAAAAATATTTGATGTGTACAGTTAATAATGATGAATTTCTATTTTACAGAGTTCATTAAAATTGAAATATTTTATTTTACATTTAATTATGAAGCAAAGCAGATCCTCAAAGGTGACAAAATGATCCTGTTCTTCTATGAAAATATTTACACATAGAATCAAGAGGAAGAGTTATCTTGTCTGTTAAGAGCAAAATGCTAACTTAGATTTTGCCTTCCACTAGGTATCAATCCAGGGTCATCTGCAGGAGGAGTCAAAAAAGTCAAGATGGCAATTATGCAATCAATGACCCACCCATTATTTGCATGTATCACAAACAACATGAAAAAAGGACAGGGCCACCATCTTGATTTTTTTGCTTCCCATACAAACTGCCCCAGCATAAATCTTGCAAGTTTTTAGGCTCTTTCCCTGAACAGGGCAGTAGTGGTTCAGAAATATTTGCTTTTCGTGTTTTGAATGTGTTAGTTCCTGAAGAAAAATGTGTATGAGTGTGTGTTTAATTTGAAACTTTAACTTTGTGTTTAAATAAAGGTTATCAATTGGAAAACATCACTGCACATCCCACTGCAAGCAAAATTAACTCCAGAGGCATCAGATCTTATTATTAAGCTCTGTCGAGGACCAGATGATCGCTTAGGCAAGAATGGCACAGATGAAATAAAAGCACACCCATTTTTTAAATCTATTGATTTTTCAAGTGATCTACGTCAGCAACCTGCTTTTTATATTCCTAAAATTACACATCCCACTGATACATCAAATTTTGATCCAATTGATCCAGATAAATTATGGAGCGAAGATAAAGAAGGCAATGTAAATGACACACTTAACGGGTGGTATAAAAATGGTAAACATCCTGAGCATGCTTTTTATGAATTCACGTTTCGAAGGTTTTTTGATGACAATGGGTATCCATATAGCTATCCAAAGCCTATTGAATATGAATACACTAATTCTTGTAGATTAGAATCGCAATCTGATGAAGATGATGAGAGGACCAGTAGAGAGGTCCAAAATCGTGATCTAGTTTACATTTAATAGAGAAGATAAATCATGTTTCTGAATTTCTCAAATCATTATGTGGAAAAAAAACCCCTGAGATACTGTTAGAAAGTTGACTTTGTACCCTGTTGGATTGGAGAATGCTAATTATTTCCATTTTTTTCACGTTACTACTTTCACGTTTTTTCTCATAACTAGCCCTTTTTCATCTTTAATTTATTCCATTGTTGTTAGTGCTTAATATAGAAAATAGTAACATTAGGAAAAATAAATTATAAATTTAAGCTTTTTGTACACAGTAAATAGTGATTTCTTTTAGGAAATGAGATGGCTATTTTTTTTTATAAACCACAACCATTACTTTCTTCCAGAATTTTGCAGTCATTGCCTGTCTTGCATTAGCTAATTCTTAGTAAACTTACAGACACTTTGTCTAGTTAGACATATTATCAAATACAATATATATAAAGCAAAGTATAAGGTCATTAGTTATTAAGTTCAGGCTGTAGAAGAAGGCTGCAATCTAACATTCATGAAATCACTACGTCCATTGAAAATAGTGTATTTTCATTAAATATTAAAAAAAGATTGCACTTCAAACTATCTGTATTATAATAAACAAAGTTTATATCGGATTATAATTATTTTCAGTTTAGCATAACAGATTGTAATTGGTGTCCTATGCAGCAACTCAAAATGTCTCATCCTGCAAATTTTGACAAATTAAAAATGTTTCAACGCCCATGATATCTAATTGCAAAATCTGTTTTTATAACTTTTTATTTTGCACGGTGTAGTATTCCCAAATTATTAGGTTGGAATAAATTCAGTCCATGCTTAATAGGGGTTAAATATAATTTACATCTTTGTTCTATTCTGAATCAACACCCTGAAATTAAAGAAAAAAGCTGCATCTTTTGCTGTTGCAGCATTTTTCCCTTCTACTGGCAATACAAAATATTCTGCTGCTTTTTTCTACAGATATATAGCATAGCACTGTGTAAATATTTCAAGCTCCCTGTGCTAGTACTGTATTCCTGTATCTGAAGAATCTCCAAGCACCACATTTTGTGCTTTCTAATGTCATACATGATTAAAGTATATATGTACTGGGTCTTTTTTTTTAAAAAAAATGTTTAGAAAATAGTTCTCTTTTTTGCAGCCCGTTATTTATTGTTTATTATATTTATGCTGAATATTTCATTTTAAAAAAGAGTGGCTTACAAGTAACTACTCGATAACATTTTATCTGGCCTGTTTTTCAGGCCAAACACATTTAGTTTCAGCAGTAGAAGTACAACTTGTCTTTTTGCAGCAATGTCTGTTACTTTGATTCTCTTTTGAGCAGATCTGTTAAAACATGGGTAGAGTTTAGACAAGTGGAAAATGCCTATCTTCTCACAACATTTTCCAGCATATCTACTGTTTCAGTTCCGATCCACACTTCAGCCTTGTACTTCTTACATGAGTGACCATAATAAACATATTATGTACTTTTTTTTCAGTTAGTATACTCAGCCCACCTATTCACACACCATTCTGCAGACAATCACATAATCCTGCTCCAAGCTACCACCAAAACAATAGGTTCTATATATGGAGCCAGAGTGCAGACAATGCAGTGTACAGTTAAAATTTTTGAGATTTGTTTGCTTTGTAAAATAATGCATAGTATAAAGAGAATTGACCTTGGTTTAATATTTAGGATTTCCAGTTAAACTGGCAAATTATTATTATTATTGTCTTTCAATGATATATAATATATTCCTGGTTAAAACCAGATAAATCTAATCTGCTATTGGGAAACTGCTTTGTAAATTTGAAAACAGAATTTTCATTGATTAACTTATTGAATACAATCAAAAGTTAAGCATATGCTATACTGAAATTGATAGGTATTTAACTACACAGATAAACAGCAAAGACTCATTTTCATTGGAAATTGAGGAAAAGTGATCTTTGGAATATGTTGCTATTTTCAGCTAAGTAATAGCACCATGTTTGTGTATTTTACATTATTTTAATTAAGCTTGTTAGTATTTGTATGCTGAAAAACACATGTATTATAATTCTAATGATTTGGAATATATAAAAATAAAATTCTGCCTTACAGGCCATCCCAAAGAGATTAAAATTATTCCGTTTTAATGAAGGACAATGTTAAATTGGGACAGCTAAAATTCTTATCATGAAAAGCTTCATGTAACATGTTGATGTGAATTTAATGTATTGCAAGCTTTTTTTGGAATAATTCTATTTCACTGAATGTAAAAACTAGTGTAATTCTAACACCTATAAATTGTTTGGGAAAACAAAAATGTTGTTGTTAGTTGCAAAGTCGTGTCCGACCATCGTGACCCCATGCACAATATTCCTCCAGGCCTTCCTGTCCTCTGCCATCCCCCGGAGTCCATTTAAGCTCACA
>JANHFR010001949.1:83338-93915 GCA_032468015.1 Mimophis mahfalensis | reverse complement strand
CCTCTGCCCTGCTTCATTTTGTATTCCAAGGCCAAACTTGCCTGTTATTCCGGTTATCTTTTGGCTTCCTACTTTGGGGTTCCAGTCCCCCATGATGATAAGGACATCATTTTTTGGTGTTAATTCTAGAAGTTGTTGTAGAGTACAAAAATAGTAATTAACAAAAGCTTCTATTTGTGGTTGGAGAGAGCTCTGTAAAAAAATAAAAATAAAACTGGTTTCAAAAACACCTCCATCTTCTGCATCCTGTTTGATTAAAAATGTTACTTGGTTAATCTAAAACTAGCTGCTATCTTGAGCTGGTGTACTTAATTTGGAAATACACCATGTACATGTGTGAGTATTTCTTAGACTGTGCCACTTAAAATAGTGTTATTTTTAAAAGCATTCATACATTATACTTTTTTTCTAAAATCCATTAAAGGTTTCCTGCAGGAATCGTCAGCAGAATTGCTTCTCTGTAATAGGCCTCATCAGTTTTCTATGATGTCTTACAGAGTTAACAACTTGTTCGTGTATCTGAGCCACAAACATTTCATTAAGTGCTTAAAGTTGACAAGTTTCTACAAGCTAACTTTATGCTTCTTTGTATTTCATGTTTTTAATCAGGTTAGGCAGGAGATAAGTATAGAAGCTAAGCATGTGAAGGATATCATGAAGACACTAGAAAGTTTTAAATTAGACAGCACTCCTTTAAAAGCGGCACATCAGGAATTACCAGCTCATGATGGAGAAGTTTGGTCATTGCCTGTACCTGCTGAACGTAGGTAAGAGAGACCATGAGGGGAAGGCAGGGTGTTCAAATATTAAATGTTTTTAAAAGTATTTTACATGTTGATTTTGAGCCTCTAATCTGTAACTCCAGAAGCACTCAGTGCTGTCTCCTGCTACCATTAAGGGAGCTCCAATCAACAATTGATTGAATCTGTTTACTAGAAACAACTAGTATATGCAAAAACAATGTTATGGAATTATAACATTTGTACAAAACATAGATTCTTGGGAGATTGTGGGGGGAGTGTAATCTTTAATATATTCAAATATTTTAGGATAAGAATACCTTACCATATTTACAGTTTTCCCCATTTTGTATTCATTCAGATCTTCACCAGGGCTTAGGAAACGTCAGTCAGCTCAGTGCAGTGATTGCAGAAACCAAAATAACCGAGCTGGACCAGCTGCTAGAATCCTTCATCGGCCTTCTTCCCGAAATACTAATGATAAAGGCAAAGTAGTTCGTGGTCGGGAAAAGAAAGATCCATTAAATAAAGGAAAAGAGGAAAAAGTAAGTTTCATGAATATGAAACCAGCACTTCCAAATCTTATAAAGTATCCCTCTTATCATTTGAGTCTCTTTTTGGTCTTTCACCTATCAGCATTTCTAGTGGAAAGAACCTGTGTAGAAGTTTGATGAAGATGTTTTAAAAGAGAAACCACAAATAATAGTATAATGTTCTGCTTACTCAGATTAGGGTGTATGTTACTTACTTTTACTTAAGAGATGTATATAGTTACCCATCTTATATATAATAACCCTTGGCATCTGACAACAACAAAACATTTATCATCTAGCTATCTCACCTAGTGAACTAGGTAGTTAACAGTAAAACATAGAGAAAAAACAAGTCTCATACTACAGTCTCGAAAAAAGTTGTACTTCCTCCAGTCCATGTGAGATGGAGGAAGTCATGCCATTACTACACAAACACTACATTTGCCAGCTCGTTGCCATCCCAATCAATGCTTGAGGGAAGAGGTAGGTCTTTATGGCCTTCCAGAAAGATGGTAGCAGCTGTCAGATGTTAGTGATGAAACTGTTTTAAATTGTTGGGGAAGATATGGAGAAGGCATACCTCTTAGGACCCTCCAGGTAACCATATCTTAAGAGGAGGGTCTGGAGCATGCTTACCCTGATACCTAGCAGGATAGGCAAATACCCTCAGTAAGAGACAGTCCTGCAAAATATCTTGTATCATTCAGGGTTTTAAAAATGACAACCAGCATTTTGAATTCCACATGGAAAGAAAGTAGAAGCTCACAAAGCAATGTAACATGGGCAAATCGTGGAGCGCACAGGACTGTGCATACTGCTGCATTCTGGATCAATTGTAGAGCACATTGAGTAATCTAGTGGAGAAGTAACTGAAACACGAGGGACCATGAGCAAGTCCTTGCAGTCCAGTGCAGAAGATGATTGTACTTCACAAAGAGCCTTCTAGCAATGATTGACACCTGCTCCTTGGTCAGGACCCATAGTCCAGGAACACCCCAAATTGCAAAATAATTTTTGCTAGGAGAATACTATCCTGTCAAGAGTCAAAAATGACAATTTGGGGTAGGGGCAAAAACCCAAAGGCACTCCATCTTGCTGAGATTGAGTCCAAGTCAGTTTCTTCCCATCCAGACCTTTATGGCCTCAAGTGACTGGGCAAGCACTCGAAACAGGGCCAACTGTCTGATGTGGAGTAGAGATATATAACGGAATATCACTGCATGCTGATGATACTGCTCCTCATTCCATCTGTTTACTTTACTTAGTGGCTTCAGGTAGATACTTAAAAAGTTAGAGATATGAGCCATCGGAACTATACACAACAGGTATTTGAGCCTAGGCTTCTCACCAACTACCAACCTTAATTGGAACTAGCCATGGATAAAGGAGAACTACTAGAAAAGAAAGACACCCCCAATCCTCAAAAGTAGTTCCAGAAATATACCATGCACAGAAAGTGATCTTTCAATACTAGATCATATTACCACTGACCCAAGACAAAAAGATGGTGATCTGTATGACCTGTGATTGGATCACAACAGTGACATATTTACGGTAGAACAATTCTGGCTTTCATGCAGTGTTAGAATAGTTTGGAGAAACGCAAGCTGCCTATCCTTATTTTCAGATGCCTGTAAAAAAAAGTATTTTGCCTGGTTCTGATTCCTGAAGACTTGTTGGGAAACCTATACTGCTTTCCCATGGTGGGAGAAAAGCTGACTAAGTTTACTTTTGAAAGGTTGTGCATTTTAATATTTCCTTATCAGATGTTTTAGCAAATGTTTTAAAAGCAATTGTACAAAAGGTTATAAACACCAGAGGTTTTAAATGTACCGGTAAGCTTTGTACAATTATGAATCTGTTTGAAAGTTTTATCCTTTTATTGTTGTGTAACTTACGTTAAACAAGTTACTGGAATAATTATGAGCACTATTAATATATTTGATAAGCATTTTTATGTAATGCAGAATAAGTCCTCAACTGATATTTCAGAACCTGAGCCAAAGAAATTTGATGGCACTGGATATGATAAAGACTTAGTAGAAGCTCTAGAGAGAGATATCATTTCCCAAAATCCCAATGTTCGATGGTAAGTAGAAACCCTCTCTATTCTTTTAAGTTGTGAGGTCTGTGTATAAGCTTCATGAATGTTTAGATAAATGCATACATTCATTCAGTTTGTATAGCCACCTATGTCAGTCAATGATCCTTGCAACTGAAATTTCGGTTATAACTTGAAATACATAATGCTTCCTCCAGAGAAAATTAAATTTGGCTATAATTGATTGAGGCAGTAATTTATGATGAAGTAGACTTTGCTTACTGAGATATCGTACTCACTGGGATTTTACAAATCTCTAGTGTTCAACTGAGTTAAGCAAAGACCTTTTAATTGGCAGACAATAGACGCAGCAGTTTATGATCAGTTTATCCTGAAACCAAAAATAGCAACATAATGATAGAGCTACAGCTACAGCTTACAAGGAACATAGAACAGCATTACAAATGCATTCATAATAATCTACTATTGAGGCGGAAAAAAACCCATGTATCAGTTCTCCTGCCTACACTTAGTTTTTTTTTTTGCTAAAAGACAGTTCATTACCAGAATTGGATGTGTTTTAATGGAAAGACACCGTCATCTTTTTATTTGGCAAATGGAAAAGTAAAGATGGCTGCAGTCCTATATGTGCTTAGGATAGTCTGCAACTATAAACAAAGGTTTGTAAGACCTTTTTATTTCATATACCTTTGCCAAGAATGCTAACATTTTCTTGGAAATCGGCCCGTATAGTTATTATATAACAAGTGACATTCACTTTTCATTCATTTTCTAGAAACAGAAAAGGAATTATGCAGGGTTTTTCCCCCAAAAGATTACATAAATCACTTTCAATGTGGAATAGGACAGGTCTGCAAAGATTACAATAACATTAGCATGCCTTAATGAGCTGTCGTGGTGCAGTGAGTAGAGTGTTCTATGTAGTACTTAGCTGCCAGATGCCTGCAATTAGGCAGTTCAAATCTCACCAGGCTCAAGGTTGACTCAGCCTTCCATCCTTCCAAAGTGGGTAAAAAGAGGACCCAGATTGTTGGGGGCAATGTGCTGACTTGTAAATCACTTAGAGTGGGTTGAAAGCCATGATAAGCGGTATATAAATCAAATATTGCTATTGCTATGTCCTCCCTACCCGAGTTCTACCAGTAGAGGGCAGCTATAAAAAAAGAGTAATAATCCTTTATAAACGAAGATTTTACTGTTATGAAGAAGTATCTATTGTTTCCATAGTCAATGTCATACTGTGTTTTTACAAGTATATAAGAGTCTGTTTACTATTACTTATTTGGCAAAGTACTGCAAGCACAACAAACAACTTGGATTTATTCCGTGCACAGGTATTGCTGTCATAACAAAATGATTCAGTTTCTGTGAACATAGCCGAATTTTACTGTATTTGTAAAGACAAAGTCTACTGTTTGTAGATACACTTCGATTACATTGATGAACTAGCTGTAAACTATACTATTTTATTCACTTCCATCTCATATGACTATAATAAAGTACTGAACTGAACAATTTTCAGTGAACCAATAGGAGCTTACTTTGTGGGTGTATTAATAGGCCTGCCTTCTGTCATTGTTCAGATGATATCTTCAGAAAATGATCCTTTATGTACACACATACACACACACATACACACTCAATCCATGAATGTCTACAGGAGAAAAATGTCAGCAGTGAACAATGTTGGGATGGAAATGAGTATTCTAAAATAAAAAATGTAAATGGACTGAATGTTGAATCTTTCCTGTCGAGTGAATGTGAATGGAAACTATTAATATTCTACGCTGAGATATCATGTATTCAGCCAAGATAATAGTGAAATTTAATAGGGATACAATGCTTGTGGCAAGTCATAATCTGCTCATTTCTTTTTTCACCAGGGATGATATTGCTGATTTAGTGGATGCTAAGAAATTACTCAAGGAGGCTGTAGTTTTACCCATGTGGATGCCAGAATTTTTTAAAGGAATCAGAAGGCCTTGGAAGGTAAAGTCAACTCAATTATTGCTAGAACGTCAAAATAGTCTTCATTAGGTTGTGTTCAGTGTTAGGCCAGGGTGGAAAAAAAATCAAGGATATGCAGTCCCATTAATGATTGCTCAAGCAGTAGGTGGAAACACAATGCAAATAACACAAGCAAGAGTGGATTTCAACTATGGAATCTTGACACCTGTACAAATACATAATGCAAGGGTTTTACAGCAGAATAATACAAACCATATAAAGTATTTTGCTTATATAGCATTAAAGTAAATTCATATAATCTAAAGGCACAAAGCTATTACACTATAGCTAAAGTTTTTCACTTGTCATTTGCTATGTAAGTAAAACAGTGTCTGGTGATACAATACTGTTTAACAATTAGAATTCTTTTCATTCTGGAAACATGATTATGTTCTGATAACCAGTTGGTTCTGGAATTGTATCATAACATTGGTCCACAATAGGATAAAATTTATTTAATTTAGTATAATGTGGATAATTAAACAAGAGTTGCTACTTGCTAAAAGGCACTAAATGCACACTAGTTTCCTTTGCTTTTATTTAAAATGCTTATTTTAAATGAAATTACATAGTATTTCTTAAATTGTGATGGCAAATGAATTGCATATATTTTTAAACAAATATTCTTATCAGTGCTGTTTTCTCGATCTCTTTGTAAAAACAGGGTGTGTTGATGGTTGGTCCTCCTGGCACTGGAAAAACGCTGCTTGCAAAAGCTGTAGCTACTGAATGCAAAACTACCTTTTTCAACGTATCATCATCAACGCTCACTTCAAAATACCGAGGAGAATCTGAAAAGCTTGTTCGCCTATTATTTGAAATGGTGATTTACTGATTTGTCTAAGATTTGATACCGGAATATTACTAGGGTTAATGGCTCTTTAATATTTAACTCAGGGCGCTGAGCATACCTAATATGCCTTCCTCCTCCTAAATATCTGTGGAGATTCTCAGTCATCCAGGTCATGGTTGTCCCAATGGTGCTTTTTCAAGAGGCGACTGGACTTCCGGGTTTATCTTTAAAGAACTTTCGCTTCTCATCCAAGCAAAACATCTTCAAAGAAAAACCAGAAAGTCCAGTTGCATCTTGGAAAAGCACCTTTGGGATTTCCTCCTCATACTTTACCCACAACAACAACCCTGTGTGGTGGGCTGGGCCAACAAAAAGTGATTGGCTCAAAGTCACTCAGCCTGTGTGTTTTCGCCTTTGGAGAGGAGGCTAGCACAGAATAGAATAGGCCGTTCATGGACTAGGGCACATTTGGAATTTTAAATTCATGTGATTGTGCTCACACACTGTTATGTGGAAATTATTTACAAAATAGCCATCACATTGAGTGTGATCAGTTATGAAGTACAGGTTTACCAGAAGTTAAATAGCTTCCTACTATGCTCTTCCAGCCCAGCGGACGGCTGATTTAATAAGATGCTGTATTTGCATTCCTGTGTGTTTGCAAGGCCTTCTGCCCAAACAAATCCAGAACATCACAGCTGCTGCTGGCCAATTAGACTCCCTCTCACCCCAGGGGGATGACCGAAAGAGCTGCCTTCCAGAGGATTTCAGCTCCATACCGAGCTGAATCTCTCTGGCAGGCAGCTCTTTTCCTCCATCTACCATAACCCAGCTGATAACTACAACCAGGAGTTCCAGATTGTGGACATTAAGCAAAGTCCTATGAGGTCTTGCTTAATGACCACTTAATCAAAGACCAAGATTCCGATCCCAATTGTAATTTGACACAACCTGCGGTAGAAGTTAACATTTTGGCAATTTATTTTGTATTAATTTATTCCATTGTGACAGTGTATGACAGTGTATTTATACCCATCACACACAGCTATTATTATAATGGTGTAGTCTGTTACGGAGAAGATTCCAAGCCAAATTACACATAACTCTAATTGTAGTTTTTACAAAGTACGTTTGCCCTGTCCTACTGCTTGTTTGAACTCAAAATGTGTCAGTGGGAGGGTGTAATCTAGGTTGGGAAGTGGATAGAAGAAACCAGCTTTTCCTACTGAAAATCATCCCCAGAATCGATTTACTTGGTAACATTACTGTAGATAATACTGTTTTGGAACAGGAATAGTTTGTTGGAATCGTTTTTAATTAAATGCTCCTTTACCATTTTATATTTCCAGGCTCGGTTCTATGCACCAACAACAATATTTATCGATGAAATTGACTCCATCTGTAGCCGTCGAGGAACTTCTGAGGAACACGAAGCCAGCCGAAGGGTGAAGGCAGAATTACTTGTTCAGATGGATGGTAAACAAGCTTAGTTGAAAATGTATTAAGAAAAAAGTAGGAACTTTAATATTGTAGTATCAGTTGAGCATTAGTCATTATGACCTCACTAAGACATTGAAATTCAAATGTGTGCTTTGTTGTTATTCCAAGAAGCTCAGTGATAAGTTGATTTCAACTTTCAGTCAGTCTGAGATGCTGCTATTCAAGGCCACCTTAACTCCAATTCTAATTGGTTCCAATATGGATAAATGGCCTATTTGTGTACTTCAATTTTCATTATTTAGAATTCAAAAATACATATTTTTCTTGGATCAGAACATAGATTAGTAAAACAGAGTAGACAAATATAAATACAGTAGAATTTATGAGGAAAACTGAAAAGAGAAAGGCTTAGCAAAGAAATTGGTTCTTGGAAATGCCACATATATTTTACAAATCCCAAGTTCTAAATTAGAACTTTTCAGATAGCGTCAACAAATTTAGTTGTCTCTTATTTAAATGCTTGAAATAATACTTGCAATTTGATTGACTCTAATATTAGAATCTATACATGGATTTTTCAAATTCTCATAAAATCACAGTTGCAGAAGGTTGGAAACAAGAGTCAATTGTATTGAAATGGGCACCAGTGGAAATTGTATGAGCAAATAAAATGTGTAAGAGACATACTGAGGTATCTGTCCAGCAAAAAAACAAAACACCAATCCACCAACCAGAATGTCTCATGTTTTGACACCAGTCTGCCTAGATGATTTGGTTTGTGATAGCTTTGTATTTTTAGTTGCACCTGAATAATAGAGGGATGGTATCTGTAATTATCTAGATATCAAATATTGCAAATTATAAACAATTGAATTCTCTCATTAGTATAAAGCATTTGAATTAAAATTCAAGCCTGGTTCCATGAAAGTGGGTAATTAAATTCAGCTTGAATGTAATGACATAACTTTCTGATTCGCAAACTTGAACATATATTATTTTGTTCTTTTAATTTTTTTTCTTATCTTCTAATAATAGGAGTGGGAGGTGCTTCTGAAAATGATGATCCTTCCAAAATGGTGATGGTACTCGCTGCCACTAATTTTCCATGGGATATTGATGAAGCATTACGACGTCGCCTGGAAAAAAGAATTTATATTCCTTTGCCATCAGGTATAAACTCTTCCATTTTAGAAAAAATCCAATATAGTTAGCAAATCCTGAATTTTTAATATTAAATGCATATTTAAGCATTGCCATTTCCAGGAGTCAGGAATAGTGATTTTGATGATGAATATTTCCAAGTAGAGTTTAGAGAAAATACCTTAGTCCTTACCCTTACATTCACATACAGTGTCTTAAGTTGCTGGTTAAGATCCTAGGATAACAAACTAAGTACCATATTTTTCAGAGTATAAGACATGCTTTTTCCACCCCCAAAAGCGGGTGGAAATGTCTGTGCGTCTTATACAGTGAATGTTGATGAAGCCCCGCCAGCCCCCACCCTTTGGCCTCTGCCTCTCAGTAATTTACCTCCTTGCAGCAAACAGCCTGGTCAGCTTCAGCACAGCCTGATTAGCACAAGCAGCTGATTGGCAGTTGGATCAGCCTCCCAACAATCAGCTGTTTCAGGCTGCAGGGATTGCCATCGCCAGTTGCCACCTCCATGCACCCCATTTTCTGTCTCTGCGCACCCAGTTTTTGGTTTTTATGCACCCCATTTTCCCCCCGTTCCGATCCCCACTGCCTGGAATAGGGCAAAAGTGGGGTGCATGGAGGTCGAATACAGGATGCCGAGGCCGAAAGTGGGGCATGCAGAGGTGGCAGTAGGCTATGGCAGTCCCTACATCCTGATCGTCAGGAGCCTGCTTGTGCTAATCAGGCTACACTGAAGCTGAAACAGGCTGTTTGCTGCAAGGAGCAAATTGCTGGGAGGCAGAGGCAGATTTTTTTCCCCATTGTTTTCTTCCCTAAAAGCTAGGTGTGTCTTATACTTTGGAGCATCTTATACTCCAAAAAATATGGTGCATTTAGGTGGTTCTGTTTAAAGATGGTGGTATTTTAATTAAAATTAGGAATTATATAATTGAAACAATTTGAACCATGTTATTCATGGATTAAAGGATGCTTTTTCTCTGTTTCATTTTGGTTCCTTTTGTTTTTTAAGCTAAAGGCCGAGAGGAGCTACTTAGAATAAATCTACAGGAATTGGAACTTGCTGATGATGTTGACCTTGTCACTATTGCACATAATATGGAAGGTTATTCTGGAGCTGACATTACCAATGTGTGCAGGTATGTTAAAACTGCACAGCTTTTATTTTATTTTATTCTTTTATGTATACTTTATTTTGAAGTAACTAGGTCTAATCTTATACTGTGGAAAAGGACTCCCATTACAGTACAAATACTGGTTGTGTAAAAGATCTAAAGAAAGCAGTTTAAAAAAAGAGGATAAGTTTTTATTTTTTTAAAAAAACTTGTTTGATTTGGATTAAGCCATATTGAAATAGTTCATGCATAGGTTATACGCAACTCTGGCAACTTTTAAAAAGTATAGACTTCAAATCCTAGAATACCCCAGCCAGCATGATCAAATAACATTATGACTTAATGTGATATGGACAGGCCAGATGAGAGTTCCTTTTTCCACTTCAGGCTATTATAGTTTTATTAATATGAACAGATTGGCTTAATCCCGATTAGTAAAATGATATGCCTGGATTGGTAAAGATATTTTGCTGCCTGAAAAGGAAATCCTCTTTGAAAAGCATCCTATCCTTATGTCAGTGTAAGTTTCTAGCCACCTTTTGAAGCTGATCCTAAAGATTGCTATTTATTTGACTTATATACCGCCCTATTCCTGCTGGACTTTTAATGTACAGGATATTAAAAATGAAAAATACAAAAATTAAAAGAATTAAACACACCCTAACAAACAAGTAAAATAACCCTCAATCCAGGCCGGCTAATGTGAAGAGCCAGGTCTTCAACTCCTTGCAGAAG
>JANHFR010001949.1:44070-56360 GCA_032468015.1 Mimophis mahfalensis | reverse complement strand
CTGAGTCCTTCGGGAGAAGGGCGGTATATAAATTTAATAAATAAATAAATAAATAAATAAATAAATAAATAAATAATCACTAAATCAAGGTTTATCAAGACTGACAAGGCATACGTAGTTACCTCTTGTTTTATTTTGTTTGCTTGTTTAAGGTTCTCAACATGACAGAAAACTACATGTTCTCAGGAAAGAACATTGTAGTATGATCTCAACATAATTTTCTTTCTAAATAGTTTCTTAGGTTTATCTATGCAAAATGTCAACATCTGCACCCTAAAAAAAGCCCACAAAAATTCTGTATTAATTGACAAAGCCAACTGTTTGGAAGAAAAGAAAGAGGATTTCTGAGGTCAGCTGTCTTCAGAATTGCAGAACAAAAGCTGATCCTCAAAGATCCAGACAGAGGAAATTTCCCTGAACTTCCTGTTAAAAGTACAACTGACTGGTGGATAGAATTCAAGGTAGCATCCAAGCAAGCAAGTAAATCTTGAAATATCTATTTGGTCAAACTGCCAAACAGCACCAGTTTGGTGGATTGTTTAAGGCATGAGGCTAGAAACTATCACTGTTAGAACGATGTAGCAAATATTGAATAATTGAAAAATGAAGGATTATGTGCTGATATAGTTATGTATAACATTACAATAGACCACATAAGTCTGATTAATGTAGCAATTCTCTTTGTATCAATATTACTTTTGTATCACAATGAATGACATTCAGACACCACACTGTTCATGAAATGATACTGATGTATGCTTAAAAATAAAAAAATATATTAAAAAAAAAGAAACTAGGAGACTAAGTTCTAGTCCCACCTTAGATGTGAAAGCTGGCTGAGTTATCTTCCTTCCTTCCTTCCTTCCTTCCTTCCTTCCTTCCTTCCTTCCTTCCTTCCTTCCTTCCTTCCTTCCTTCCTTTCTCTTTCCCTCTCTCCCTCCTTCCCTCTCTCTTTCTGTCTCAGCCCAACTCACCGCACAGGAGGATGAAGTTATATTAGGTATATTTGCCACCTTGAATAATTTATAAAAATAATAAAGGCAAGATAAAAAAAATACTTTTAAAATGTGGGCCTCCTGTACCTATAACAATTACAATACCTAGGCAAGCAAATTCGAAAGTGGACTCGTCTGGAAACCAGATTCGAGGCCGGCTGTCTTCGCACAGCCGGACCCGAGTAGCGCTGTCGCTGCCAAAAGGTTCATCTCTAAAAAAATCTTTCCCCGTTTTCTCTGAACCACGCTCACTTCCGCCCTCCGGGATTCCGCCTCAGATGTGCCCAAACTAACTTTCCATGATAGGGCCACTCTAACAGTTGCGTAAGTCTACAGTCACCGAGCCTTGGAAAAGGGCGCCGCTTGCCTTACAGCTGTCAAACCCAGGGAGGAAGTGGAGTAGCGCAAGGCATGCCGGGATCGCGGAGAAGCAAGAAACTGGCGGAAAGCTCAGAAAGGCGACTGGAGGTGGAGGCGCCATGGCTGTTCTCCTGGAGACCACGCTGGGAGACCTAGTGATTGATTTATACACGGAGGAGAGACCAAGAGGTAGTGGCATTGCAGCGGGTACCGCGTGGGATAAATTCCGTCCCAGAAACCTGCAGAAAAATTCCTGTTTAGTGATACTTCTCCAGCAGGGTTTTGCCGCGCTTGGATCGGCTAGCACAACATTTTCTCATTGTACAAAACAAAAACGGGGGGGGGGGGTGTACAGTATTTGGGATGCCGCGGAATCGGCAGCACCCCAAAATGCAGATTGGAAAGCCCCCGGAGATAGTGGTGGTGTCAGGAGGCTGGGCTAGGTGATGATGGGAGATAGATTGAAATTAATACCAGTTTTTTCACATGGGATCCAAAGATCTCAGTCTTGTACCGGTTTTTTGACCAGGGAGAACCTGGACGGATTGTGCAAACGCTCTTTTAGATTTATTTTTTTTTAAATCTTGGGGTGGCTGCATTTCTTTAATAACTTGATACAATATTTACTTTGAAGATTATAAATGGCAGCCCGGTTTTGACAGTTTTTCAGTACTCCGGACATGTATTTTATCTGAAATTTAAGAAAAAGCATTCGTTGCTGGGCAAAAAACAACTGCATACGTTGAGTACATGGGGTTTTTCCTCTCTCTTGCTTTACTGTGGCTTCACAGTAAAACACAGCTAATTCTCACTTTCCAGTTTGGCTTTATGAACTTGACTAATGGGGTTCTCAGTTTCTTTTCTGAGATGCAAAGCAGAACTTTTTCTGCCCAATTTCCACTGAAATTCCTATTTGACTTTTATAGTAGCTTGATTCCCATAGATTACACCACAAGACCCTCTCTTACCGCATAAATAGCAGGAAAAGCTTCAGATTTAAATTTCTTATGCATCAGGATGTTATTAAAGCATACAAACAAAACCTGTATAAAAAGGACAAGAAAACATACCCTCCGTGCTTTCTAACAAGTTTTCGTGTCTCCAAATGTTGCATCTTTGGATACTCCATTCTTGCACATCCTGTCCTTGTCTAACTCATTTACTATATATTTTATACTGTTTGTCATTGCATTGCCATTTTTGTAACCTTCTTTTGTACCTCGTACCTTATTGAACTTTGATTGGAAATTAATTAGGACAAGAGCCTGCTTTTTCTCACTTTGTAAAGCACAGTATGCATTGATGACACTATAATAAAGGTAATATTAGAACAGGCATGTCCAGCATGTGGCCCGAGACAGTTAGTAATGTGCCCCCAAGATCATAAGCTTTTAACATTATTTTGTGATTTATATAGTACATTAATTATATATTTTATATTGTCCAGACGGTTCCTCTTCACGCATTGCAACCCAGGCAAACCAAAATGTTAGACACCTATGTATTAGAACATGCAGTGTTTGCTTAATACGAACAGAAGGTACTATGCATGTTAACATAGATGTGCTTCAAAGATTGTGATGTGCATTGCTGGTCTATGGTCCAGATTTAGAAAAAGTGAATTGCTGAGTTGAAAATAAGTCCCTTTTCCAATATTCTTTTTCTATAAGATTTGATAAAAACAATAGATAACATTTCTCTCTCATTTTAATCTGAATGTTTGTTTATTCATGGCATGTCATTTTGTTTCATGCAACATATTGGGGACTGTTGCTGGGGATTGTTTATTGAATTTGCACGAAAGAATAGCTTGTTTCTTTTATTAGGCAAGGCTGTGGTCTGTTTCAATTGTCTTATCATTATTCCTTCTAGCTTGTCTAAATTTCCTGAAGCTTTGCAAGATCAAATACTACAATTACTGCCTTATACATAATGTACAGGTAAGCATATCTGATTTTTTCCATTGCTTTTTCTCATATATTAGACAATAATTTAATTGTGAGTCTTACATAGTAGATATAGAATTTAAATATAAGAGATGCATATGCTAATTGTCCTCTTCCTAATCATGTATGCATGTGTATGTTTAAATTCCTTTCTTCAGTTGTAAAACAGAAATAATAGTATAGCTGGCCTTATGTAATTATTGGCACACAGAATATTCTTAATAACATGAACGTTTTTTAAATGATGATAAATAATAAGTTATGTGTGTTCTACATTGTTTCAGAGAGATTTTATCATACAAACTGGAGACCCCCTGGGGACTGGTCGTGGAGGTGAATCCATATTTTGGTAAACATAGTTTAGTTTTGATTTACATAGTTGTCCATTAAACTTTTTGGATGCAGCAAATTTACTATTTCTTGCATAGGCATTCATTTAGATTACCTATTGGATAATTATAGTCGGAACAAGAATAAATCATAAAATATGATAGTGAAAGTCTTCATGCAGTTGATCAGTCACTTTGGTCAATATATGATGCAGGAAAAATTTAAAGTGCTGGTTTTAACTTAAAAAACCTTAAATGGCTTGGCACCAAGGGCAGCTTATACTTAGAATTGCTTGATATGAGCATCTAATATGAACATCTAAGGGAAAATAATTTAGTGGTTCTTCATTTCCTGGAAGAGCTATGATGGCGCAGTGATTAGAGTGCAGTGTTGCAAGATCACTCACTGCTCATTGTCAGCAGTTCAATCCTGACCGGCTCAAGGTTGACTCAATCTTCCATCTTTCTGGGGTTGGTAAAAGGAGGACCCAGATTGTTGGGGGTAATATGCCGACTCTGTAAACCACTTAGAGAGGGCTGAAAAACATTGTGAAGCGGTATATAAGTCTGAGTGCTATTGCTCTTGCTAAGTCAAGGATAAGGAATTGCATCAATTATACAATAGTCACTGCTATAGAATAATCTTCCCCTGGAAATTACATTTGCTGCAATGCAGTTGACATTTCAGAAGCAACTTAAGATTGGGGGGGGGGGGGGTGTACATGGACAACTAACATAATGCAATTGTATGTGTATGGCATATTACTCTGGTTTTAGATTAATGCAGTATATTACCATGAAGATTTTTAAAGTATTTTTTGTACTACCAAGAGTCTTATGATTGGGGTGATATGAAAAATAAACTAACATATAGTCTCAGTTATATAACTGATTCTGAAATTAAGTTAATAATGAATAGAACTGTCAATTTGTATGTCTCCGTGCACTGTGCTGCAGTTTTTCTCTCTCACACATGGATAGTATTTTAAAGTTATGTAATTTATTCCAGTTGGTAATTTGTTTGTACATGTTTCAGCAAATTGTATGGCGATCAAGCTAGATTTTTTGAAGCAGAGAAAGTGCCAAGAATTAAACACAAGAAAAAGGGAACTGTGTCAATGGTAAACAATGGGAGTGATCAGCATGGATCTCAGGTATGTCCACAGATGTGAAAAAGTCATGTCAACATATCAGGACATATGGAAGTTGAAAGGTACTACAGAGCACAGATGTAACATTATTTTAAAAAGCTGAAAATGGGGAAAAAAACTTGCATTGGAAAAAGATCTGTGTTTCTTCTGCAGTACTAGCATACCAAATGCTTTCATATTTTAGGTGGCCGGAAACAAGACTGTTCATAAACGTGAAATTAGGTGTAAAAACAATTTTGACTGATAGAGGAGCCATAATTGATCTCACTTAAAGCAAGAAATTTGAACCAGACCTAACATAATTCAGGTAGAATTCCATTCACATAGGTTTGTCATAATTTTATTTCCACTCTTCTTCTGCTTGATTTGCTCTGGAAAAATCTCCCACTTTCTGAAACAAATATTATGGAAGGAGAACTGAAAGAAAGAATTTGTTCTTCTGGCAGATGGACGGCTGCTTTGATATTTCACTATTGGCTGAATTCACGCTATTGGTTGAATGCCACTATTGGGTGAAGTCTTTTAATATCCAAACTGAACTTCAGTTTATTCAATCATTTCAATTACGTTAATGGTAGATTTATCGTAAGATGACATTGTTGTCTGGGTTTGCTGAAAATCTTAGTGGGATGAGATCTCAGCATTGTTGGCTATGACTAGTTAAATAACCTAGGCTTAGCACTTAATCTGTAGGAGCTCTAATAAAATTCCTGTAGAGAACCGTCAGTCATCTCCTGTTTCCTCAGAAATAATCTCCAGGAAAGACTGAAATAATCACAATATGAAACCTTCTTCAGTATCTAAAATCACAGAAAGTTTGTGATATCAGGAGATCTTCTGGTGAATGAGACTAAAATTAGCTAATGTACCAACAAACTGAAATGAATAGGTGAAGATTTTCATTAATATGTCAACTCCAATTCATTATTTTTCTTTTTTCTTTCTTTTTTTTTTAGTTCCTTATTACTACAGGAGAAAATTTAGATTATCTGAATGGTGTGCATACAGTGTTTGGTGAAGTAACGGAAGGCATGGATGTATTGATGAAAATTAATGAGTCCTTTGTCGACAAGGATTTTGTTCCATATCAAGACATCAGGTTTTCACTATTTTACTTCTACACGTGATAAAAGTGCAATGTGTTAGCAAAATTCTGCTGTTTTAAACAAAAGAGCTCGGTGTTGCAGTGGTTAGAGTGCGGTACTGCAGGCCATTTCTGCTGACTACCGGCTGTCTGCAATTTGGCAGTTCAGATCTCACCAGGCTCAAGGTTGACTCCCATCCTTCCGAGGTTGGTAAAATGAGGACCCAGATTGTTGGAGGCAATACGCTGACTCTGTAAATCACTTAGAGAGGGCTGTAAAGTACTATACAGCAGTATATAAATCTAAGTGCTATTGCTATTGCTAAAAACCAACCAATTATGTCTATCAGAGGCTTTTGAAATCCAAATCAAAGGTAGCTGTAGTTTTTCCCTACTGTTGTGCTATCACCACTAAAGTTCTGGTAGATCTATTTGCTATGACTTCAAAACTCTTTAAGCAAGTGTTGTCATCATTTGCTGTGGAAGTGGATTACATAAATGAAGTATGTGCCCTGAAGTAAAAGAGTTTCCTTAGTCTCCCCTAAACCTTTTGCTGTCATATTTTTCATGTATGACATTAGTTCTTAACTATATTTGGTAGTAGATGAGAACAATTATATGAACTAAACGTTATATAATTGGAAGGCAGTTGTTGCTGTTGGAGGACAATTGTTGAATCTCCTTTCAGCATAAGCCAGATGAAGCCTTTCAATTAAGTGTGTAAATAGTTCTGAGTGTTATAATAACATATGTATCCTTTGTCAATGTAAGACTTGAAAGAAAGTTTAATTTATAGATTTTGTTTTCAGATAAATGAGTTTTGTTGTGTAGGTGTCTTTTGATGCAGCAGTGAACTAATATTCAAAATTATTGTGAAATAGAATCTTGAACTTACTCTCTAACTGGATGTGTTTTTTATTTAGGATAAACCATACAGTGATCTTAGATGATCCGTTTGACGATCCTTCTGGTTTGGCAATACCAGACCGTTCACCAGAACCTACAAAAGAACAACTGGATGTGAGTATTGCTTTTAACTTGAGTATGGAGTAGTTCAAGAAATATGTTTATATTCTCCTAATCTACCTGCTGATTTTGCAGGTGTATATGTGGTTATGTTCTCACAGAGGCCCAGAGGCACGTTTGACTAGTTAGGAGACATATTGTTCAATAAAAGCAACTGTGTTTTGAATCTATATCCTTTTTGTGGGCAATAATACAGGGTCCTCAGTTTCAATAGAATTTTAGGTTCAGCTTCAAGATAGGAAAAACATCAATGGCAATAGTTGCAAGTATTGTTTTCTAAGTATATATTGTCTTTTGGGGAATATCTGACTGCACACCATTATGCCTGCAAAATAATGAACAATGTTATAAGTGTAATTCATGCACATGCCTGCCGAGAAGACACATCTTTGTCTTTACTGACTGCTGATCTCTCGCTATTGTGTTTTCTGTGGGAAACCAGAAGGTGTGCTAAGCATTATCGAAGTATCATTAGCAGTGAGGTACACAATTATGCTTCCAAAAATTTATATGGCAATTATAGAGGGGTCCATATTAATTTTATTTTTTAATTGATTTAATTTGGGTAGTTGCCCATCTCACCAATTCACTTGTTCACTCTGGGCAGTGACCAATAGCACTTTATCACCAGGTGAAAGGGCGACAAGGAAAAGGGAAGAATGAATGAAATTCTATGACTGCGTTTTGTAGAAGTGTAACCTCAATACAGCTAGTCCTTAGTTAATAATGGTAATAGGATCTGGAATTTCCATTGCTAAGTGATGCAATTGTAATGTGTGATATCACGTGACTTCATTTAGTGACAGCAATCCCAGCACTTCCCACAGCTGTCATTAAGCAGGAATCATGGGTTGTTAAGCAAGGACCTCATTGCCACTTCCTGCTGGCTTCCACAAGCAAAATCAGTGGAGAAGCTGGCAGAAACTTGCAAGTCCCAGGTGACTCACAAGGAGGCCGGTGGGCAGGTAAGTGGCTGCTGCAAGGTGTGTGAGAGCCAGTGCAAGATAAACGTAGTGAGGTTTCAGGTAGCTGCTCCAGGGTGTTCCAAAGAGATGAAGTATTCATTCTAAATTGTATTAAATATTTGTCTCTTTGTTTTTATATAAGACAGAGTGGGAGAATAGGTGCTGATGAAGAAATTGATGACTTCAAAGGAAGATCTACCGATGAAGTGGAAGAAATTCTGGCAGAGAAAGAAGCAAAAACACAAGCTATTCTCTTGGAAATGGTAAAAACACTGTACCTGATCTGATTGTTAAGCTGTAGATAGCAGATACTTAGCAGATGGCTTAGTGTTATAGAAATCGAAATGATACCACGTGCCAAATGATTGCCACATTAAATCTGGTACGCTCTGTGTTCTTTCGCAAATTTTGCCTCTTAAATGCCTCTTAAATGTAAAACTTGTTTTACATTTATAGCCTCCCATCGCCCAGTACGGTCCCACAGAGTTGGCCTCCTCAGGGTGCTGTCAGCCAGACAATGCTGGATGGTGACCCTCGGGGGGAGGGCCTTCTCTGTGGAAGCCTCTACCCTCTGGAATGAGTTACCCACCCCCCGAGCCCCCGCCAATCCCCAACCTTCAATCCTTCCACCATGCCCTGAAGACATGGCTTTTTCAACGAGCCGGTCTGGCCTGACCCAATAATAATTTTAATTCAGTCTGAATGGTAATTTTAAATTTTAAATTTATTAGTTATTTTTAGGTATTTATTGGACTTCTATTTAATAATTTTTTAAAGTTTTGTATTGTACGTTTTTTATGGTTGTGAGCCATGCTGAGGGCGGCATATAAATCCAATAAACATTCAAACATACATAGTGAAATCTAACAATTTTTTGCTGCAACATCCAAACTAAAACTCGGGATGCTACAACACAGCCAACTGCCCAGGATGTTGCAGCAAAAAACTCAGGATATCACAACATTAAAATTCAGGATGTTACCAGACAGCCCATTACCCAGGTGTTTGCAACAAAAAAAGAGTAATTGCCACACAGCTAATACGTCAGCTGCCCAGGATGTTACAAAACAGCTGACAAATCTGCAAGCATCAATTCCATCAACCAATCAAGATGGAACAGCACAGCCAACCAACCTGCTTACGGCAACAAATCCAGTGAACCACACACACCCCACCAGTATTTATAGAGAGACGGCAGTTCCGGTCACACATTGCTCCCAGAAGCACAAAGCTGAAGACACCAGCCTGAAGATGATGAGTGTGACCTCATCGAAACGTTGCCAGGACACCCTCAACCTTACACGGGAAAAGACCCGAATACACCAAGACTTGTGCATATGTATATACACACACGCGCACACACACACACACACACAAAGCAATCCACATGCATAATCATTCTTGCGTTAAAGAACTTGAGATGCAGATGAAATGTGCATCTGTGCTTACATTTTGAGTTTAAAACTATTGTACTAAATTCATGTAAACATAAAATGTAGTACAGATGAATCTGACTTGTGATCAGCAACTAGTTTCCTGGTAGGTGGACATAAGTCGTAAACTAAATTCCAACTACTATTTTTCTGAAAAAAATAGTAAGGAAAGGCTGATGGCAAGTCCCAGACCTTGGCCAATATTTCCTCCATCCCTCTGCCTCTAGTGCACGGGTGTCAAACTCGCCGCGTCACATTGCCATGTGACATTTCGCGACATTTTTCCCAGGCTTCAGAACTATCTTGAGTAGCGCATTCTCATTGTACACATTGTCACCATCTTAAAATGGAGTTGTTTTGATATGCATAGCCATAAATGTAAATTGTAGGAGTGTTGGAATAACGTAATCTGTCTTGCTTTGTTCCTCCAGGTTGGAGACTTACCTGATGCAGATATCAAGCCACCTGAAAATGTTCTTTTTGTCTGCAAACTTAATCCTGTGACAACTGATGAAGACCTTGAAATCATATTTTCCCGATTTGGTCAAATAAAAAGGTAAGTGTCGAACATTTGCAAAGACTACATTAGCAGATATTTATTAAAAAGTGGAAAATGTAGTTCTTGCTCAGGAAAAATGCACAAGGAGCATTTTTTAGTCACGGTGGTCTAGCAAGAGACTTTATATAGATATTAATGAGCTCCTTTTATTGACAAAAATACTTTCAAGACTTTTGGTGACTGCCTAAACTGAAAGTTTTTCCTAAGCGGGAATCCCACAGAATTCTCTTTAGCAGACTTTAAAAAGATGAAAACAAGGAAGTTCAGCAGGTGAACTGTTTTCGATTTAAAATCAATACGCGTATGTGTGTCTTAGGGTAAGGATTTTGAGTCTGACTCATAGTACAGGTAGTCCTCAACTTATGAACACAATTGAGCTCAAAATTTATATTGTTTGTTAAGTGAGTTTTGCCCCATTTTATGATTTTTCTTGCCACATTTGTTAAGCGAATCGCTGCACTTGTTAAATGATTATTGTAGCGTTTAGTATGTTGATGCTGAACCCAGTGATCCTTACTGACCCCATTAACTAAATTAGAACTTGGCCCAACCCTGAAACTCATCATGAGTCTAAAGGTAGCTGTATAGGATAGAAAGTGAAAAGCGAGACTTCGGTCTGTAGTTCTACTAAACTCACATATTATTCTTATCATCTATACTGCAACTTCTAATACCACGGTAGTGGTTTACAAGGACCTCCACAAATTACGGCTGTGAAAGCTGTGGTATGAGTTCCCATGGCTTTTTTTTTTAAAATCCCATCATTGCTTGTCATGCTAACCATATCTGTACTTGTTTCCTGAACAAAATGTGTTGGTTTTTCAGTTGTGAAGTGATTCGAGATTGGAAAACAGGTGAATCTCTCTGTTACGCCTTCATTGAGTTTGAGAAGGTATGTGGGCCTATGTATATGGTGTTTAGCTGTACCGTATAATGATATAAACAGTATTGTTACAAAACTGAATGCTTTAGATACAACTTTATTTTAAAAAAATAGTTAACATTCAGGACATTTCAGTTCCAAGCATATTAAAAGACAGGGAACTGCTTCAGACCACTAACCAGCCCCACATCTGGGTGCTCCTCTTTGAATCCCAAGCAAGGTAGATATTTTTGGAAAGCCAGGAGACTGGGGCCCCACCTTACCTCTCTGGGGAGAATGTTCCAAAGGGCATGGGCAACTTCTCATTAACAATTAATTAACTTCATGGACCAAGGTCACATAACATGCTAATTTAAAATGTATACTAGTTTGCAGCTCAGCCTGTTATGTGAACACAGCCACAGACTGGTACCCTGCAGAAGCAACTGCGATTCCATTTTTGTAAGAACTTGTAAAATACTGAAACTTCTAGTGCCTTAACACTACACTTCTATATTAAAGTCAGATTCTACTTAACAATATGGCATTGGTATTGTGCATTCTAAGCTGACTCTGAAAGGTAGGCAGCATTAATTCTGTCAGAATTTTTTATGGCAATAATTACTTTTTCAACTTCTATGATGATATCAGAGTGGTTATAAATTTTCTAAAATTAATTCTACTTTTTCTTGAAACATATACCAGGAAGAAGATTGTGAGAAAGCTTACTTTAAGATGGACAATGTCTTAATAGATGACAGGCGAATACATGTTGATTTTAGCCAATCTGTTGCAAAGGTTAAATGGAAAGGAAAAGGTAACAAAGAGATATAAATAATTTCTATTCATTTCCTCCATTGTAAATTCCTTATAGACCTGGGGTGTCGAACTCAAGGCCCGCGGGCCAGATTTGGTCTGTGGGGTGCTTAGATCCGGCCTGCAAGGCCTGCCTGGAAATAGCAAAGGACTGGTCCACGGTGCCTCTCCTACCGAAAACATTTCTGGCCCATTTTCGGCCTGGATGGCTTGCTGAGGCACCTCGCTGGCTAAAACGGGCCTTCTAAGAAATCTAGTTTGACACCCGTTTTGGGAGGGACACAGAAATTTATTTTCAGTAAAACTATTTGTCAGATATAGATTTGTTGACCATCAATTAGCCTTTTATAAAGGCACATATTCTGTTTTTCAATTTTGTAATTATACAGATGGAAAATGCTATGTTTGCTTAATGTGGGAACAGTGAAGTTTGACTGTGGCTTTATCAGTATTAAATATCAGTAAAAGTAATGGTTCCCTTCACACATACATGCTAGTTGTTCCCGACTGTAAGGGACGGTGTTCATCTCCGTTTCAAAGCCGAAGAGCCAGCGCTGTCCAAAGATGCCTCCATGGTCATGTGACCAGCATAACTAAACGCCGAAGGCGCACAGAACACTGTTACCTTCCCACCAAAGTTGGCCCCTATTTTTCTACTTGTATTTTTACATTCTTTCAATCTGCTAAGTTGGCAGAAGCTGGGACAAGTAACGGGAGCTCACTCCGTTACGCAGCGCTCAGGATTCGAACCACTGAACTGCCGA